>CM052131.1:1464389-1491967 GCA_028454255.1 Halictus ligatus
GGGGGGGGGGGGGGGGGTGGCGGACGTTATGGAAAAGTAAAGCAGCGCCGGGGACAAGGACATTTATTCCGGCGATCAGGTGCTACAGTGGCATTCTCGAATCGGGATAATGTGATTCGATACGCGGGGCCGGTTGCTAGGTAACGCGGAATCGATACGGGAAACGGAAGATCGGAGTCTATAAAAAGTATTTGTATTTCCGATACAAATTTGTCGAACGCGTAATTTAGTCGTCACCGAAGGTCTCGATTACAAGCGCTGAAAGCACTCTTCGGTTAAATGAAACGAATCCGTGCGGCGGCCGGGCCGCGCATGGAAAACCCGCGTTCATCGTAAATTCACAATATCGGCCGGCTCTGTGTTTTAAAACGACCGTCGAACGGTCCCGAATTTTTTACCATTCTCCGCCGAACCGTTCTCCTCTCGGCTTTTCGAGCTCTTAAATTACTAAAGACGCTCCAACAGATGGTTGTCCACTTCATGAAAATCGTCCGAACAACGGAAATATTAAACAACGCGATTCGCGTTACTTTAAAGATTACCATTTTTATCGGGGCATCGATTTTTCTTCCTCCGGTAAAACGGACCGTTTGCCGTTAACTATTTCATGTCGCTCGGAATCGATAATTACCGGTAGAGTGCAGATTTGATGCATTTGCGGTAAACATTTTTTTATTTCGAACAATTTTATTTCAAGCAACATTATCTTCCCCTAACAAATACGTGTTTTTGATTGTTAATTTTGTAAGTTGTACAAATAAATCATTTTTCCCGCACTGCATCTCTTCTATAAATATTCTAGAATATGTTAATACTCATTGCTTATAAAGAAATAATTAGTAAACAACAGTTTTACGAACTTTTGTGACTTTATTGGTGCACGAATACTTTCTACACCCACTGTAATAACCGGTGGAGTGCAGATTTGATGCATTTGGGTAACATTTTTTTATTTCCAACAATTTTATTTCAAGCAACATTATCTTCCCCTAACAAATACGTGTTTTTGATTGTTAATTTTGTAAGTTGTACAAATAAATCATTTTTCCCGCACTGCATCTCTTCTATAAATATTCTAGAATATGTTAATACTCATTGCTTATAAAGAAATCATTAGTAAACAACAGTTTTACGAACTTTTGTGTCTTTATTGGTGCACGAATACTTTCTACACCCACTGTAATAACCGGTGGAGTGCAGATTTGATGCATTTGCGGTAAACATTTTTTTATTTCCAACAATTTTATTTCAAGCAACATTATCTTCCCCTAACAAATACGTGTTTTTTCTTGTTAATTTTGTAAGTTGTACAAATAAATCATTTTTCCCGCACTGCATCTCTTCTATAAATATCCTAGAATATGTTAATACTCATTGCTTATAAAGAAATAATTAGTAAACAACAATTTTACGAACTTTTGTGTCACGAATACTTTCTACACCCACTGTAGGTGAATTATCGAAAGCCTTGCACAATTTCCGGGGGGGGGGGGCTAGAAGAACGCGGAGAATTTAATTAGTTTAATGTCATTGTACGTATAACGGTATTGATGCCAATTTTTCGCCGGGATAATCCGGTTAACGGGGGAATTATTATCGGGGTCGAAGAATAATGAATTTAGGGGGCTCGATTCGACGGAGAACCGTTTGGAAATTATTATAGTTAAGCGACAATGACCGTGCGCCGGTGCTCCGGCGAGCATGGAAGGAAATCGATCGCGGCGGACGCGCTGTTAAATTAAAAATCGAACAATGGACCGATGCCTGGCAGCCGCAGCGGCCGCCGCAGCCGTGGCCGTTTTGATTTCGCCGAATCGGACGGTAGTTGTGATTTAACGTGGCGATACTTAAATAAATTATCAATCGCATTGAAAGCCACCGGTGGCCGACCCTCCGGGGAGTGAACCCCCGGGGGGAGGGCGGGGGAGAAACCATAACCGAGGGGGACCAAGAGAAGCCGAAAGTGAGGCGAGTGAGACGAGGAGTCGCGTCGCGTCGGGGGCGCGATAAAGCAAATATCCAATTTTCCTTTTTCCTTTTTTTCGACGGTCGGCTTCGCCTTTATTTGCGGTACGTCGGGCATTTGCCGTTTGTTAAACGCGCCATAGAACAGCCTGTGGCTGCCGGGAAGACTGTACAAATTGTTCCCTGCGACCATGCTACCGCCGGGAAGGGTTGACTCTTCACGGAAAAATTAATTCCGTCCACGGAACGAAACTCTTCAATGAAACTTCAAATAAAGAATTATTATGAACTATTGGGTTCAAACCCGATAATGTCAAGCGAGGAGAAGAAAGCAAATAGGATCAAGATAGGCGTTAAAATTTTCTAGGAAGTTAGATAGCGCGCGAAACAATTCCAATTTGTCTTCCCGCAAAGAGAGACACAGCGAAGATCAGTTAAACCCTGAAAATAAATCGTAAGGGAGTCCAGTTATACTAAGTTCCAAGAAGGGAGACTCTGACCTCATGGCAAGAGTGACGCACATTAGATAGAAAAGAATTAGAGGATTAAAACACAAGAGAAAATGCATGAGAAGGACTGCTAAATCGTAGGAATTAAAAAATTACTATGGGAGTTCCCTCGAAAGTTCAAGACAACAGGAAAATTCTGAGATAACACACAATTAAATTTATTTATCTCTAATTTTAGTACCTATACCTTGCAGTCCTGAATGATTTTTTTTTTTTTAGAAGGAATAGAACTTTCACCCTGTATAAATGGTTAATAAATCAAGTCAGGGTAGCAAATGTGTCGGGAGCGCAAAAGTAAATTACAAAACCCATGGTCGAGCGTTTATTGTCTCATAGAATGACTCGATCGTACGAACGATTGCTCGAATTATAGTTAATCGATTTTACGCGCATTCATCTGGTAAGTAGAATAAGACGTTCGAGACAGACATCGATTTCGTCAGACAGGCTGTAACCACTGATACTCTTATTAACACTAGATTTACGGAGCATTAAAAGTGAGTATTTTACATTACTTTATAAAAGTAAGAAGAATGTATCTGTCCAAGTTTTCGGCCATTTATTAAATAATATATACCTAAGGAAGTAAGTTTGTTGAGCAATTAAAGGGTTTCTCAATAGAAACATAACATTTTTGTTTTAAAATATCGGACATAACCTAAAACTTTCTTACGATTTCTCAATGTAAAATAGTCTGTGAAGGTTTCTCAATAGAAACATAACATTTTTGTTTTAAAATACCGAACATAACCTAAAACTTTCTTATGACTTCTCAATGTAAAATAGTCTGTGAAGGTTTACATTTTTATATTTAATACGGTGAAGTTTACAAACGAACAACGGTTGGAAATCGTCAAATGTTGCTACCGAAATTCCGAATCGTCAGTCGCAACGTTACGAGCATTAACTCCGATTTTTAATACTAATATAACTAATATAATAGCTCCGAGAGTAGTTGAAAATTGGATACAAAGAACAACATCGAATTCCACACATAATTCAATAAAAATGTGTACTACAACTCTAATAAATTTCAGCGCGATGTTTCAATTATTCTATGTTTTTTATTTTTGTTAACTTAACGTTGTTACGTACTCATTGAAAACCCCGTTAGATCTATCTTCGCAATCTCAATAATCGTAAATTAAATTCATTTCGACGGGTCCCGTGAACCTAGCGTCAAGCCGACACTGACAAATATGTGACGCGACAGGAATGAAATCAACATAACGCGCGTTTTACCGGGATCAACCTAACTGCCAGGTTATGCCAGCGCGGCGGGACAAATTGAAAGAACCATCGAATCCGTATGAGAATGAAAAATTCCCGAGAGCGATCAGGATCGACGGAGCCCGGGCGACCGGGTCGAGTCGGCGGATCGAATCGCATACTAATAATCGGAAAGAAGCGGCGCGTATGCGACAAAAGATCGGAGCGCCGCGGAGATCGATAGACGGTCCGCCGGCGAACGAAGAGTCAAACTTCTCTCGTTTTACGACGAATAAAACTGTGCTCCGCCGAGTTTCCGCGAAATTGTATACACTTCGCGATGCTGTGTACACTGATGCGTGGTGTATGCGCGCCCGAGCGATCCGCGTGTGGTGGTTCCTTTATAGTTCGCTGGCAGTCTGAATGCAAGTACCATACAGCGCCGAAGGATTCACTGTTCGAGGGAAAATTTCGCCGAAAGAATCCGGTAACGGAGACGGTTTAAACTTTCCCGGCGGGACGTCTTTCATCCCGTTCTTCTCGTTGAGATCACGAGAACGGGGGTTGGAGGGGGTACGGGGGCGGGGATAAAAAGCGAGAGAGAGGGGAACAGTGCGGTGTCATCCTCAAAAATTGCTAGAATTTCATAAAGAAAAGAAAGAAAAAAAAGGAAAAATGTTCCAGATAAATTACCGGATCTCACACTGCCCCGGCTCCACCACCACCACCACCCCCCACCATCCCCCGGATGTCACGGTTTTTCATCCGGGACGTCCATCTCGTTTCGCTGGCCCGCCGAGGGAATTTCCATTTCTCCATTATTCCGCGGCAATTACCGAAGCGCGCTCGGACTTGTCTATGGGAAAGAGATCCCTATCTATATGTGTGCCACGGTTATGTTCGGGTATCGTTCTTGAAATTGTACACCGGCCGTTCTTACCGAAGGAGGAACATAAATGGGAATGGGACTTCGGAATCGTGTTACGCTAGACGCGATCCAAATAAGCTCCCGCGGAAAACTGAAACGGCGGCGGACGCAGGGGCGGTATGCGGATTGTTTCAAATACGGTAACGCGATGGGCACTGCGGGTCCGGGGGCTAATGAGACGTATAATGCAGTCGTTGCACCGAAATTGTTAACGTCGCCGATGATTTGCCCGGTTTCTTCGATCCCCGCCAGCTAAGATTGCACGAATTCGGTTTTCAAGATTTGTGTGGCTGTTTTCGAGAGAGAGGTTCTTGCTTAACCCGCGCAGAGACGTTTGACTGGCTCTGAGGAATATTTAAAAATTGATTGCAGCAGGTGAGATTGTTACTATGACAGTTTTGTGCTTTTTAGAATTTGAAGATTGCCAGAGAAAGTATCAAAAAGTCCAAATAATATTTATAGTTAAATTCTGCGATCGCAGCCTGCTAAGATTGCACGAATTCGATTTGGTTAAGATTTGTGTGGGTGTTTTTGGGAGATAGGTTTTTCCTTGACCCACACAGAGACGTTTGACTGACCCTGAGGAATATTTAAAAATTGATTGCAGGAGGTGAGATTGTTACTATGACAGTTTTGTGATTTTTAGAAAAAAGTCCAAATAATATTTATAATTTAATTCTTCGATCCCCGTCTGCTAAGATTGCACGAATTGAATTTGTTTAGGATTCATGTGGGTGTTTTTGAGAGATAGGTTTTTCCTTAACCCACACAGAGACGTTTGACTGACTCTGAGGAATATTTAAAAATTGATTCCAGGAGGTGAAATTGTTACTATGACAGTTTTGTGATTTTTAGAATTTGAAGATAGCCAGAGAAAGTATCAAAAAGTCCAAATAATATTTATAGTTACATTCTTCGATCGCCGGATGCTAAGATTGCACGGATTCGATTTGGTCAAGATTCATAGTGGTTTTTTTTTGGGAGAAAGGTTTTTCCTTAACCCACGCAGAGACGTTTGACTGACCCTGAGGAATATTTAAAAATTGAGTACAGGAGGTGAAACTGTTACTGTTGAGAGTTTTGTGCTTTTTAGAATTTGAAGATACAGTAAAATCTCCATATAAGTCACTTGCGCGATTCTGCCAAGTGACATTTAGACGAAATCTGTCATTCTCGCCGAACGTGTTGACTTTGAAATACAGAGTGCACGCTGGAAATTTAAAAGTCAGTATCTGTGGTAGTCTGGGTAGTCCCAGTGAACCGATCAAGCCAAAATTATTTGGTATCGAGCGGCTGATTATATCCGATGTTACTATTTGACAGGTGGAGGCGTCAAGGAGATATGAAGGTCATCTCTATATTTTTAAATAGAACCGCATTATCTTGAACCCCTACCACCGTAGCACTTCTCGAGACAATTTCAACGATACAGTCATTCAATGTCATTCAAGGTCACAAACGTCAACAATTAGGAAAAACATAAATTGACTGTGAATGTCACGCGATGGGATATTTTCTTTATTATTAAAGCAATCGAATCGAGTAAATTCAAAATATAAACAGTGTGCTTACAATCTGTTACAACAGATGCAAAAAGACATGCGGGAGCGCATAAAAAGAGCCTCTGCTGCAATTGATCATCGCACACTTTAATGCATAATGCGATCATCGGTGGGCGAGCCTTCGGACGCTGTCTTTCTGTGGCTGGTCATCTCGTTTTTCGCATCCGTTGCAGCGCATGATTCCGGATCGAAGCACTATCAACGGAGCCGCCAACAAAGTGCAAGGAGCCCAAGGCGACGCGCGCTCTACCATTTCATCCCCGGTGCGTGTCGATCAGATAGATCCGACTCGGAAAAAAGCGAGGCCCGCTGTCTTTCATTGTCCGAGCGCGCGCGGACACACGCGCGCGCACACAAACTCGGAAGGCCCACCGATACAGACGATAAAACGCGGACGACAACGCTCGACATTCAATCCCGCGTCGACAACGAATTGGTTTTTGCCCGTTAACCGAGCTCGGCCGCCTCCCCTCCCCCCCCCCCCCCCCCCCCCCCTACACCGCCCCCTCCCAGCCGTCCTCTTCTACCGCATTAGTCAACCACCCAACGAAACTCGAGGACAGATCGATCTTTGCTTCCCGACACCGAGTCAACTTTTAGTGGTTGTAAAACTTCGCCGAGAGCACCGACTGCGACGCGGCCCGAACGCTCTCTCCTTCGACCGCCCTGTGACAGTTAGGCGATACCATGTGCGCCGATACGCTCCGCGTCGTTCGCATAACGTTCCCACACTTCCCTCCGGCCGATCAACCCGCTCTATTACTGTCATTAGCTTTTCAGTTTTGTCTGCTGAGGCTTTCGGGTGTCAGCCGTGTCCTGAAGGAAGAAATTTCCAGAAGAATACACCAGAATATACTAGAATGCACCGGAATATAGCAGAATACACCAGAATATACTAGAATGCACCAGAATATACCAGAATCTACCAGAATGTAACATAATGTACCAGAATATACCAGAATATACCAGAATGTACCAGAATGTACCATAATATACCAGAATATACCAGAGTACACCAGAATATACAACAATATATCAGAATATTCCAGAATAAACTAGAATATACCAGAATATACCAGAGTACACCAGAATATTCAATAATATACCAGGATATACTAGAATAGACCAGAATTTACTAGAATGTACCAGAATTTACTAGAATGCACCATTATATACCATTATATACCATAATATACCATAATATACGAGAATATACCAGAATATACCAGAATGTACCAGAATATACCATAATATACCAGAATATACCAGAATATACCAGAATATACCATAATATATCAGAATATTCCAGAATAAACTAGAATATACGAGAATATACCAGAATATACCATAATATATCAGAATATTCCAGAATAAACTAGAATATACCAGAATATACCATAATATATCAGAATATTCCAGAATATACCAGAATATACCAGAATATACCAGAGTACACCAGAATATACAATAATATACCAGGATATACCAGAATAGTCCAGAATTTACTAGAATGTACCAGAATTTACTAGAATGCACCAGAATATACCAGAATACACCAGAATATACTAGAATGCACCTGAATATACCAAAATATATCATAATATACCAGAATATACCAAAATATTTTCCATTTTCATTGTTCCGGTTTTTCCAAATGAGCAAACACCCCACTATATAAGTGGAGCACAATCCGACACACATTATTATCAGTGTGTCTTCTGACCCCCTGGAGCTAGCTGCAATGCTTGCGAAAGCTTGGGAAATTTCTTCCTTCAGAACACGGCTTACACCCGAAACCCTGAACATACAAAACTGCATGATGCCGTGCCGTGAAAGTCTCAAATCTCTGATATGTCATTAGCTTTATTCTATTGAGATGTTGACGGGCTGAAACTTTTCCTCGGCGTGGCGCCGCGACGCTGTTCGCACCCCCGGCGAATCGACACGAGTCGATCGTTGAATTTCCAACACAAAGGATCCTAACACGGGAATCGAAGCGATCCGGTGAACGAAAACGAGAAGCTGAAATTTAACGCTGAACGTGCCACGGTCGAAACGGCCGGTTTTATATTTTACGATCATTGAAACTATAAAAATTCATTTGAAATAGTGGAATCAATTTCTTTGTCCAAGAATTTATTGTATTGGCAATTACGGACAATCTCTATATATGTCGCCGAGGCCTGGATCGTAATCGTCGCGGAATTATCCCCACTACAAACATGTCTCCTGGACGATACATGACTCTGGCAAGACCCGTGTTGTTGACACATATCGAGAATTCACTGTACCCGATCGATAATGATAGTTTCATTGGAAAGGTTTGTTTACAATGAATAGAATTCGGTACTGTTTACGAGTTGTTTTATAGAGGTCATACTAAAACGAAGTTATGTCTACTAAACGTCGTAGTTGATAATTTCTTGAAGATTTGTATGCATTATGAATGCATAAAGTTCTGCAGCGCAGTAATTGTCCATTTGTTCCGTGCATTAGATCGAGTCGTAAATAATTTCCATGTTACTATGCCAATGCTATTCATCCATAAATAAACAACAATTACGTGCTAATCCATTATACATTCGCCACAATTTGTTAGGACTCGTTACCAATTATGAATAAACTACGAACTTGACGGATTTATGACAGAAACGAATAGATGAAATACAAATCTGTGAAAACATTCACTGAAAATTAATTCGGTCATACCGGTATGAAAAATTCGTTACCGATATAATTAAGAATGTTCAAAAATCGCCGGGAAAATAAAAAAGAAACAAACTCATGGAAAAATTGCTTTCAACCGTCCTGTATATGGTACAGTGACATTTGCACTCATGCAAATTGTTATTCCGCATAAAGATTTGCCGTTTAGTCATTGTTATCGAAAGTAGAGGTATAAAAATTCTTTTTAACACTAGATTCACGGGACTCGTCAAAATGGCGACTTCTGATACTTTCAATTTACGATTATCAAGATTGCAAAGACGCATCCATGAGAAATTATTTAAAAAATTCATTTCTTCGGGTTTGTATTATTTACAAAATGGCTCAAAATTCGTACAGATGTTATTTTTATAAAGTAATAGAGAATAGTCATTTTCAGTGCTCCGTGAACCTAGTTTCAACGTAGCACAGCCAAGTAGAAGAAAATGTGATAAAATGGTAGACATGGTTTTTGAAATTGAAATATCCGGAAAATCGAATATTTAAAAGAACTGTTTTAAATGTCATAAAATGGTGGACACGATTTTTGAAATTGAACAGGAATATCCGTCAAATCTAATATTTAAAAAAATCTGTAAAACTTTTTTATTGGGACTTTGTATATTTAATCCTTTGCACTCGAGCGGCGACTCTGAAGCGCCACTAAAAATTGTTGCGGCACTGTTTCAAAGAAACCACAAAAAAAAAATACTACAAAACATTTGTTATATTCCAAAATTTGTATTCCATAGATCACTAAACATTCAAACAATATACGTGTAAATCGGATCAGTTTCTTATGAATAAAACGTCAAGATTCTAAGACGAACGAAAAATTTTATTTCAGAATTAAAATGGGGCCGAGCGCAAAGTGTTAATTTCCGGTAGACGATGCAATTTCTCGATGCAGTCCTCGATCCAATCATCTCAATTTCTCCGAAAATGAAGAGAATCGTTTAGGCTACTGCCTATATAGTATTTTCTAGGAGCGATAAGCGTCGCAACGTGCGTTCCGCACGCGTTTCCCACGCACCGGCGCACGGTGTGCACCCGTTCCGCTGCGCTAACAGCGCACTTGACCCTCGCGCGCGAAACGCGGTTAGGTAAATCGATTTTGGAAGTTCGGCTGGGCACACCCGGTACATTTATAATGCCGTATAGCTCGGAGAGAGGGAGAGAGAGAGAGAGAGAGCCGGCCGCAGCATCGCACGTACATCCCGAAGCCGGCAGGGGCGTGAACACGCGGCCGGACCTTTTTCGTTCGGCTTTCAATTCCTCCCTTCTCTTCTTTTTCTCTCTCTCTCTCTCTCTCTCTCTCTCTCTCTTCTATCCACCCTCCGCGGTATACTCGGAAGAGGGAAAACGAGAAAAGGGAAACCGATCGAACGGAAAGAGTAAAAATCCACACGTACGTCGCGCGCGAGTATCGCGGGAGGGGAAAGAAATATCGCGGTGATACGTCACGATCGAGACGCGGTTCCCTGTTGCTGACGAAACGCTTCGAACCGGGGGAAATGAAAGCCCGGAGAGAAAGGTCAGGGAATCGTCCCCCTCCCCCCTCCCGAAACTCCCCGTTCGACGACCATAAAAGAGCCCGGCCCCGGCCATAAGTGTCCCGACACTTACCGCGGATAAAGTGGCCGGCCTTGACGAGTTTTGAATAATTCCCAGATCTTCGGAAAACCGTTCCGCACCCTCCCCAGAAGTAGCTGAGGATCCTCGCGAGACCTTGAGGAGCAGCTTCCGGAAATAACATTTTAGAATCGTCGTACGGAGACCTCCGATTTTTGCAAATTGATTCAAATGTTTTCTTTTAAATACGGCAGAACTTTCCCTCCATTATTTGCAATTTTTGATGCCTCGCGAATTAAAAAACGGAATTTTAAATAGGGAGAATCGTAGGATACGAACATATTTTTAAAATTGTTCTCCAATATTTGCAATTTTTGATGCCTCGTGAATCAAAAAACGGAATTTTAAGTAGGAAGAATCGTAGGATACGACCATATATTAAAAATTTCTTTTACAGTTTATAACCGGTGGGATATATTTTCCTGTATTTCCTATATTTTATTTTATATTTTATATCATGAACCGGTTTCTGATATATTTTCATTAAGAAATTGCATTTGCGTAGAACACGATAAATTATTTAAGAAGAATTTTATCTGTACAATTCACGTATGATAAAATACATACAGTGGGTGTAGGAAAAAAGTTCGTAAAACAGTTGTTTACTAATTATTTCTTTATAAACAATGAGTATTAACATATTCTAGGATATTTATAGGATAGATGCAGTGCAGAAAAAAATTATTTACTTGTATAACTTACAAAATTAACAGGAAAAAACACAAAATCGACAGAAATACACGAGCAATAACTATTCGTACTATTCTTAAGTTTCCAGAAATTGACGAAAAAACGCAATTTAAATTAATTAAACATCTCTCTCTCTCTCTAGTGCGAGATTGGTCTTTTTTTTTGCGGTTTTTGTTTTTTTTTGCTTTGAATTTGCTTTGTTTTTGAATTTGCGGTTTTTAAAAATTGTAACCCTTAGGGGACCAGTAATAAATTATATAATTAATTGAACATTAGAAAATTATAGGAAAGGATTAATACTATAATTAATACTTATAATTAGTACTTTGTAGGATATCCTTTTGAGTTTATAATTGCTACAATCCTTTTCGGCGTCGAATTAACTAAATTCGATGTTACGTGTGACGGAATTATATTCCACTCCTCTACGAGAGCATTTTTTAGGTCTTTTTTCGAGGAAATTTCATGTTTTCTGATCCGACGGTCCAGGTAATCCTACAAGTGTTCTATGCGGTTGATGTCTATATTATTATTTAGTTTTATTTAGTATTATTTACGTATCCACATTCTGGTATTGCACGCAGTGTGCTTGGGATCATTATCTTGCATGAAAACGAAATTATCTTTAACGCCCATTTTCTCTGCTCTGAAAAGAAGATTGCGCTTTAAAATGTCAATGTAAACCCTGTGGTTCGTTATGACACGGTTGCCGCTAGTACATGCATTGACCACAAGACTGCTACATTGCTCAAAGAAGAATCTCCATTAGAAATCTACTACACCGAACAAATAAAACGCGTGCTTTCTCGACGAGCTACACTGTCTCGCAACGGCGCAGGATCTACGCGCACGGTTTTCCAGCGAGTCGGAGCCGGGAAACTCGGTTCTACAATTTTAACGGTATTTTTCCGCGCACAAACAGAGCCCGTACGTTTCTTTCGACGTTTCCCGGGCTTATTATATTTAGCCGCGAGTAGAGCGCGGGAAAGTGAGATTCGAGATAACAATTGCCGGGAGCAACGAGCGAACGACACGGGGAAGCAGTTTTGAGAAATAAAAGGAACGCACGGGGCTGCGACAACGTGGAAGGTGTAATAGAAAGGGAGAATCAGTTTCGATGAAGATGCAGAGAGCGGTGGTGGTGGTGGCTAGGGGGGCGTCGGCAAATAATTTCCGACGGGGATGCAGTTATGCCGGGATAAACAGCGATAAGGATCGAGCGATCGTTGCAACGGCCTCGCCGAGGATGTACCTGTCGCGGTGGCGTTAGCTAGCAACGGGAAACCTCGAGGTCTTTCTGCTCGGAAACGCGTTACCATTCGTGGAATGCCTCAACGTGGAAATGCGGTCGTCTCCCATTCGGAACAAGGACATTCACGGTAATATCTCGGATGAGATTAAACGGAGCTTGCATTCTTCGCAAGCACCAGCGAAACGGGCCGACGGGGGTTGGGGGTGCGTAATGTTTTCGGTGTATACGATGACTCGATGGCAACGGGGTACACGCCACCCTCGAAAATCTGCTTCCCGGACAAGGACTTTCTCCGAGATCCTTGGATAATTCGGGGAATTTCTTCTGCGAAAGTATTAGGGGTATTCTTAAATAATCAAATATTTGAAAAGAATTTGTTTCGCCTTTAGTTCCGCACCGATCCTTGAACAGGAAACACGTATTCTTTTACAATTTTTAGCCTGTGTTCACAATATTCTAAAAAGATCTTTTACAACACTGTAATAAAATGGCGGCGTCCGTACCTTCCGAGGATTATATTGGTCATTGCATACTTTTCATTTTGATGTGGGATTTAATGGAACGGTAGCGACAAAGAAAATTTGCGATGTTTATGGCGATGTATGTTTTGGACGTGTTCAACGGTTACTGCAATTTTTAGGTAAATGTGGATTCAGAATTTCGCAAAAGTTCATTCTTATTTTTGCCTTAATTCTTGCAGTCTTTTATTGGTATTAATACGATAATAATTGAAATTAGGTGCTAGAAAATTGGAACTTTCGTAGTCCCGGGTTGAAATGAACCTGAATGCTATCCGAAAGTTAAAAAACCCAGAATAAAAGAACCTGTTAAATTATAGGTGGTGCATTAAATTTTTCGTCCCTCTTCACTCTGCATTGTCCATTATAAATACGTTGAATGAGTTACCTCTCGAATCGCATGCATTTATAATTAAAATTCGAAGATAAAATTGAGATCCATAGGTGTATTCAATAAAAATAACAAAAAAGTAGTAGAGCAGAATGGAAAATATGTTGTCAAATAAATCTATGAATATCTTACTTTTATCTTCGAATTTTAATTTGAAAAGCTACGAACTTTCGCTCCGAACCAATACACGTCAGTCAGTGGAGTACTAACAATACAAACGAATAAAATTTTCATTTGGTTTTAATGTCTGTGGTATCTCGAAGATATTTGCATGAAATATTAGGGACACCCACAAGAAATCAATTATTTGCAAAGAATTTGTTCTGCCTTTAGTTCTGTACCGATCGTTGAAGAGGAAACACGTATTCTTTTACAATTTTCAGCCCGTGTTCAAAATATTCTAAAAAGAATGATCTCTTCTACAACCCAGTAATAAAATGGCGGCGTCCGTACCTTCCGAGGATCATATTCGTCATTGCATATTTTTTCCTTTTCATGCGGGATTTAATGCAACCAAATGTTTAGTAATCTGTTAAATACAAACTTCGTAATGTGACAAATATTTTGTAATATTATTTGTAATTTCTTTGAAATAATGCCACAACAATTTTTAGCGGTGCTCCAGAGTCACGATTCGAGTGCGAAGGGTTAATAAATTAAGAAATAAACACTCGAATTTACTACAAAGTTTGTTTTAGATTTCAAAATAATTGGTTACTTATGGGTCGCCCCTAATATATAGAGAAGTCACTGTAACTCGTAATTGCAAGGGTAAAAGTCCGAGTCTGGGTAAATAAACAGTGGGAGGCACCTTGAGTCGTATTTTGCTTGACGAACCCTGGATTTCTATAAGCGGGGGATTGAAAATTCGCAAAGATGGCAAACCGTCCTCGACAACGGTGGAGATTGTACAATAAATTAGGAAATGGAAACTCGAATTTACTACAAAGTTTGTTCTAGATTCCAAAATAATTGCGATATCTAATATATTGCGTAGAAAGTCTACTTGGTTGGATAGTTGACGATAAATGCCCGCGCGTTTTCCGCGTGGATACAGCGCGCAAAAAGCAACTGCGCCGATTAACATGAAATTTTCGTCGAAGCGAATATTCGGCTGGACGGCAATAAAAAAAAATATTGGAAATAAAAGGCAACCTTGTAAGGAGGCACCTCGAGTCGTATTTTGCTTGACGAACCCTGGATTTCTATAAACTGTCCTTGATAATGATGGAGATTATATAACAAATTACGAAATAAAGACTTGAATTCGCCGCAAAGTTTGTTTCAGATTTCAAAATAATTGATCGCGCGACGTCTGAGCCTCTTTCTCGTTCTATCAACAACACGATTGTCCCGTTTCCAACCCGGAGTTTTTCTGTTTGCGGGACTTTTCGCACACGTTTCCGTTCGTGGACGCAGCTACACGTAGTTCCGGAGTCTTCGCCGTGTATCGCGCACGGCGCCGCAACTTAAAGCAGTTGTGTACATACTTAAAAATGGTTGCTACTTCGTTTGCACAGCAGAACAGAGACAATATTAGGCGACAGCAAACATTACCGAATAAACGTCTATATGTGGGAGCAGCGAATCGCGTTCGCTGGTTTACGTTGCGCCGGATATGTTTGCCGAGCCCGGATCGGTTCGCCGGTCGCGTGCGCGCGCCGAAACGCGGGTAATTGCGCCGGGATAACAAAAAAAAAAAGATTGTAGAGCGTCGGCCTGTTAGGGTCGCGGCCACGGGTGACTTACATTGGATTGGTGGAGTTCCAATAGATGTCCGGCAGGCGGGAACAGGTGGCCTCCCGAGGGAAGGCCTCCATCACAGCTAACAGAAGAAGAAAGAGGATGAACCAAGGCATGATGTCGAGCTGAATCTTGAGGCCGTTTGTGTACCACTTCCAGGAGAAAACTGTATGTCGGATCGGTCACCTGTATCGGAAATGAAGAATTACGATCTTGAACATAATTGTAAGCAGCAAGTGGGAAGTTGTAAGTAAAAATTTTCTACGTCACTTGTTTTCCACGTCAAGAAGCAAGTCAAACATTCATTCCTTTTTCACTAATTTTGGTGAGAATATTGAGAATAGATGTCTTCGAATTTTTCTAATCTTTTGGTTGTATCAAATTTTATCCAAATTTTATCAATTATTGTTATAAATGTACGAAATCAGAAGCCTAGCTATAAGCAGGTTGGAAATTATTCATGCAATTAAGATACAGAGTTCATGCAATAGTCCTTGAATGCTTTTAGAACAGCTGAAATATTCATTTATGGTTCTTCAACCGAAGAACTCATTTTGTGCACTCAAAAGGATAGATTCATTCGGAAACTACCATTCGCTAAACGCGACTGGCACATGTTACTTTATGAAAACCACAGGAAGGACGTTGTCTAGATGTTTTGCAATTTTTATTACACTATATACCCGAATGAGGAAATTTATTCAACCGTTTCTCGTGTTAGTGCCTTTATCATTTGAATAATTGTATCATAAAAGACATTGATTCGATTAGCGACAGGAGGTACAGTGTTAAAAGGAGATTGAGACGTCTGTAGTCAGACATTAGGTCGGATCTTGTTCTCAGGACATGTATGTACCTTTTATGTATGTCAACCTTTTATGACATGCTCAACTTTTATGTACAATTTTCATTTTGCTCTTGAACAATTTATTTAACACTAGAACGACGGAGCAATAAATGTGACTGACGTATATTGCTTTGTAACAGTGACAAGAGTGTGCCCATTCAGACTTTATACAAGTTTTATTGTAATGTGTGCTTCAATGAAGAGGTTCATTAAAAAATTTCCGATGAAAACATTTTTACAATTCCAGTAATTATAAAAGAAAAAATTAAGAAGCAGTCATTTTGACAGCTCCTGTCGTTCTAGTGTTAATGTTCGCTCCTACTAAATTGATCGATGGAAATCAAACTCGCAGAAACACAATCAGAGTGACGGTACTCGCTGATTTCTTCAGTCTCCCTGTATTAATATTTAAAACACTGATCTAATTTATCTTGGCGTCAACGTAACGTGGTCGCCAAGCGTTCCTTTCTCAACATCAAACAACAGATCAATTACGATTCCGCTAAAATCCTGGTCGATTCGTAGTCCCGCCGTTCCCGCCGCGTGTCGAACGAGCATAATCGCCTTGATTAAGTAGTAAATTACCCGGATTCCAGCCAGGTATTCTACGCAGGTGATAACTCGACTAGTCGTTGATACGACTGTTTAGCTGGTGGCGGGATCGGCCGGCATTACGGGTAACGGTGGAGCAGTCTCGCTTAAATAAAGCCGTAAACTGCGCGTGTAATTAGAATCCAAGAATTCCGGCTAATTAACGATTCAAGGAAGACTCTTATATAGCCCGCCGGTATCCTCGAGGGCGTAGAAGGTTTCGCCGCGTAGACAATAAAACGAGAACGAAAAGACCGGGATGGGGGGAGGGGGGCAGCGACCGGGGCTCGAAACAATCGTAACGAAGAAACCTGAAACTTAATTTGTACCGTGCTCGCCGCGCGGTCCCGGTTCGGCCGGTAGAATTTTAACGACGCATCTTGCAGTCGACGCGTGAACAAAAATTAAATCTTCCCCGCCTTGCTAATTTCCGTTCGCCGTTCACCTCGTTACGGAAAAACCGTTTCGGAAGCTGTATATCAGTAATCGTTACGAATCGTTCCGATGGAGAACGCGCGCAGTGGAACAAAAGCGCCAAAACGTGGCCAAAATGCACAAAATGAATTTCACGTTAGGGGTATGGCTCAGGTAATGACTGTGTAAGAAGCCGAAGGTACAAAGGTGTTACTACATACACCTGTTAATCTCCAGCTTTGCCAGGTGGCCTTGGTGTGCCGCTAGATCGTACAAGGTTGCAAGGGTTCGGGAGACGGCAAATCATTGTTCGATAATGCAAAGATGGGGCTTTTCAAGGGTGAAAAGCGTTAGATAAAAGATAAATCTAGCGCGCTCGCTATAAGGCAGGTCCTACTTTTGCGTTTTCGAGCATCATTTTGCATTATTCGCACGATGCCTGTCAGAGTGGTGATCTGAGCACGCGTGGCCGACAACGTAAACAATGGCGCTGCAGTAGCTTCGGCCACGCGCGCTCGGACCGCCTCTCTGACAGGCATCATGCGACCGAATAATGCAAAATGTTACTCAACAACGCAAAAGTAGGACCTGCCTGGTAGCAAGCGCGCTAGATTTATCCTTTATCTAGTGGTTTTGACCACCGATAAGCCCCATCTTTGCATTATCGAGCCATAAAACCGCGCCTCCCGAACCCTTGCAATTTTGTACGATCTAGCGTTGTGTGCGGCACACCAACGCACACGCACACGGCAGTAGCGAGGCCGCTAAGAGATTCGGAAAGGCTCCCGCGAACTCGGGGAGCTCGCTTTTAATGGCGCGGCATCCGTCGATGTTTTATGGAGGCGAACACCGAGACAAGGAAAAACTCGGAAACCTAGAAGGGAAAAGACAGAAGGGCGCATTCTGTCCGGACGCCGGTTATTGCAGTCACGTCTGTCTACCCGAGTCTCATACTACTTTTTCGCATTAACCGCGCTCAATTTAGTTCCTATGCAACCTGTCTATTATCCCGCCGTTCTGCGTCCCAGCCGGCACTCGACGACGCTTTCGAACAACACGGTCGCGCCGATACCCTAATTACAGATCCCGACTGTTTGCACGGTTCATGCGTCCTCGATTGTATCAGGTCGTTCCATAAGTTCGTGCCGTTTTACTTTTGCACCGTTTAAATTCGAAAAATAAAATATGTAATCACCCTTTCATTCCACGACAAACTCTTCTGACCTTTTTGCCAAAGACATCGTGCCGTCACTATAAACTTTCTGCGGTTTTTCATTAAAATACTTCTCAATGGTGAACGATATAAACGTATACACGACACTTATGGGACGACCTAACCACTGCCACTGTCATAGTGACAGCCATTTTCTTATTACTTGCTTCAATGTAATAATGTTACAAATTAGTTAATATATACCTGCGGTGAAACCAACAAGTGTAACTTTCTTCCGAATAGCAGAAACGTCGAAAAAATTCGGTTTTTATTGTTTTTGACAATAATGTCCCGCAATAAAAAATGTAAAAAACATTGACGACACTGCCTGTTATAGTACTTTATCAGGGAACTAAACAGTAGAATAGCATGTCTTTACATTTTTTGAGAAATCTACATTTTTGCGATATTTTGAAGGGGTTTCTCATTTTTTACGACCACAATCTGCAATATTAAAATCTCAAAAAATTCTTAAAAATCCGCCTTAGGATCCAAAATGTACCACATTTTTTCAGAATTTCAGGAAGCATCAGAGTGCGGAAAATGCGCGGAAAAGCGCGAAATCCAATTTACCCTGTAACTACCCTCACGGGCAAGATAGGGGGTTGAAATTTTACTCAGAGGGGCTTTCCTTGGTCAGCTTTCGAATGGTTCATTAATCATTGGAAAACCTCTAAGGGCAGTTTTGACCATTTAGATCGGCTAGGCCCTTTTATAGTTCACTTGAAAATAGTCAAACTGATTTAAATACACTGCTTGATAATGCACAGATTTTTCATAAATTATTTCAATGTTTCTTAACGGAGGCACGATGCGCTGAATAAAAACATCTTAAAAATGAAATGATTAAGTACTCGTTGACCTCTACAACCAAAATAAAAATAGTTCCGATATTAACATCTATCCGTGGGTTTTTCAATAAAATTCTGCTGTACAGAATGCAAGCTTAAAAATCTGGTACACGATAATTCCAAACAAAAAATAATTAGATTACGTTATCGAGAGTTTCCGAGGATGGCACTTTTACAAATTAATTAATAATCTAAATATTTTCCTTTCTATACTCGATATAAAAATGTTCAGTCCACAGTTTCTGTTCGTAAGAAAAATAGCTTGTAGTGGTAAAAAAAAATAGCGTTAAGGGTTAAAAAAAAGCCTCGATACAGTGAATTCCCGATACAAGTCACTCGCGCTGTTCTGGCCAGTGACATTTATACGAAATCTATCGTTATCGGCGAACCTCGCATTTGAAATAAAAACTCACTATCCGTGGTGGTATGGACAGTCCCAGTGACCTTTAAACGCGAGGCTCGCAGTGACTTATATCGGGAATTCACTGAAAACTAAACAAGACTATACATTTTTGTAAGGGCTTCTGTGACCATTAGTATAATAATCGCCGGTATAATATTTTTCTACCAATTAACTCGAGCGTTTAGGCCACGAGTACCAACAAGCAGATGCTTTTCGTCCCACGGAAAGTGAACCAGGTGTCCCGAGGGACGTTCTAATTTTCACGGACGGTCGAGGGTTGTTTAACACGGTTTTCCGCGAGGCGGTGACGACAATGGCTTCGGATAAGTGGCCGAATTTGATTTGAGGACCGGGGCCCGACGGTCCGTCGCGGAATGGCGGAGACCTGTGCTCCCTCTTCATTGCGAAGGACCCCCCATCGAGTGAATCTTGTTTCGAGCAGAGTCACCTGCTTTCAGGGCCGCGGTCCGGACTGATCTCGAAGGAAAGGCGGAACTTTATTGCGTTTTTGCACGAGAGACACGTTTACGACGTGAGTCGGAAAGGAACGAGAGTGAAACGTGCGGCGCGGGGGCCGGGGGGACACTGAGGAGGAGAAGGAGGAGAAGGAGGAAGAAGAAGAAGAAGAAGAAGCTGGAATAAAGCATAAAACAGTGTACATCCAGTAGAGAAGAAGACCATTAAAGACCTACCGAGCTGTCGGATAGATCGCTATTCTGTCAGCGGGACAGGCTCAGCCTTAGCTACAGGTTCTTCCTCCCGTTTCCGTCTTTATTCCCGGCTGTCTCTCCCCCCTCTCTCTCTCTCTCTTTCTCTCTTTCTCTCATTCTCTCCCCTCCCCTCTCTCCTCTTCTCTTTTTACTGCCCCCTTTCCTATCCCTCAGATTTACCGCATCGAACCCTGATTTTCACGGAGAGTTATCATCGTTCTCTCCGTGGACAGATACGTTCCGATAATATTTATGATCCGGCCGCACAGTGGTCCCAAAAATACGAACTTTCAACTAGGTAAGTTTTAAGCATGAGTAAGTTTTAAGTGGGAGTGTTTCTAAGTGGGGGTGAACAGCAAAAAGGTCGTTTTTTTATATTTTACCAACAGTCTATATCAGAATATGGATAGATACTTAGAGTTTGCTGTTCGGAGAATTAGTCTTTCCTCTTGTTCAGGTTAATATGAGATGAATTTTCTAATTTCAAGTTCAGATTCGTGATCGGCGACCCCAAAAACGGCCTAATACCAATTTTCAAGCAGAATCGATAATTTTTTAATGTATATGTCCGCCACATTGGATCCGCCCATTTTGTTTTTTCTAATTTCAGACTCTGATTCGTTGTCAGCGACCCTAAAAACGACTTATTGTTAGTACCAATTTTTAAAGCAGAATTAAAAATTTTTTAATGTATATGTCCGCCATATTGGATCCGCCTTTTTGTTTTTTCTAATTTCAAGTTCAGATTCGTGGTCAGCAACCCCAAAAATGACCTTATACCAATTTTCAAGCAGAATTAATAATTTTTTAATGTATATGTCCACCATATTGGATGCGCCATTTTGTTTTTCCTAATTTCAAACTCTGATTCGTGATCAGCGATCCCAAAAACGAACTAGTATCAATTTTTAAAGCAGAATCGATAATTTTTTAATGTATATGTCCGCCATATTGGATCCGCCCATTTTGTTTTTTCTAATTTCAAACTCTGATTCGTGGTCAGCGACCCCAAAAACGACCTAATACCAAGTTTCAAGCAGAATTAATAATTTTTTAATGTATATGTCCGCCATCTTGTTTTTTCTAATTTCAAACTCTGATTCGTGATCAGCGATCCCCAAAAACGACCTAGTACCAATTTTTAAAGCAGAATTAATAATCTTTTAATGTATATGCCCGCCATATTGGATCCGCTATTTTGTTTATTCGAATTTCAAACTCTGATTCGTGATCAGCGATCCCCAAAAACGACCTAGTACCGATTTTCAAGCAGAACCAATAATTTTTTAATAAATTGCGAGGTTTTGACCACGTTTTGCCGATTTGGGACCACTGTTGGCCGGTGAAACGATCGGCACAAATATGCTTCCGGTTTTCCGATACGGTCTCACGAATTAATGAAGCGTTCGAGAGTGTTGAATCGTTTCTAACACGGCTCGGCCGGCACCCCGCGGGGCAGAGACGCGATTTATTTCGTTTGTTCGGAGACTTTAATTACGATTAACCTTGTAGAGAGGGACGTTCGCACGGTTTATCGACTCCGGCTAGTATTTCGAAATTTATCGAGCTCGATTTGAACAGGCGCGACAGACACTTTCGTCGGTCGTGCGTCGCCACGCTTTCCAGAATTTCGCGACAGCTATGAAAAATACGGGTACGTCGGGATTGGCAAGCATTAATTAGATCCGTTAAAGGTTAATTATTGCGACTGCTAATTTAATTACACGACACGAACTCGCTCGTAAACGTCCTGCTCGAGTGGCAGTCTGTCGTGACGCGAATGTGGGAACTCGGAACGCGATTTCTGGTTCCGCCGATTCTGTGCCATTCAAAATTTCAAGAACAAATATTTACAAGTTGCGTAACAGTGTTCGCTGATTGTAAGACCGGAAGACAACGATTGTCAACGGTACTTGCGGAAATAAAAATCTTATTGGGACGCTTCCTGTGGGATTTCTTGTTAATTCTGACATGCATTACCACTCTGCATTACATGCTCTGACTTGCAGTTAGTTTAACATGCATAAATGGAACTAATTGTGTTTTTATGAGTGAACGACTCGTCACTCGTTTTCTATGACAATTTCTTAAATATTGTTTCTACGATAACGACACAGTGAGTACTCAACGAAAATAAAATATAGGTGGTAGTACTGTATCGTTAACCTTTATCCAAGAACCACTCTAATTTTTATTTAAAATTGTTGCATGCTGCTATTTGAAAATTGCAGAACAGTTTTAAACTAAATAGATCTCGGTTGTTAGCATAAAAGTTAAGAGGAGTCGTTCTACATTCCTCTGAAGCGGTATTTAGGTTCAAGGTCACCGCGAAGGACACTGCAAAAAGAAATGCACGAAAGCGATCGTGACGTTGTCGTATACGATGCACAAGTGGAATGTATTGCACGATTCAAATGCAACCGAAATGTCACATAAATGGTAAAAGTGTGCTATTGTGACATTGCCCCGACATTGACGGGTGACACAATCATTTTTATTGAAAACTGTATAGAAATTACGTCAGAAAACAAAACGACTTCTAGTATTATAAAAACAGAAACGAAAGCGCTCGAGCAAATACATCGAACCGAGGGATCGCGGATGATCGACGAGAGAGAAAAGGAGCAACCCTCGATCGGTACGAAAACTCGAGCACAAATCAAAGATCGAGCGAGGCGCTCGGGGCGATTCGAATTTAACCCTTTGCACTTTGATTTGAATCGGATTCAAAATCTAAGAACCTTCGATAGAAATGAGGTAGAGTGATGACATTTTTTTTAAATTGAAGCTGAAACTTTGTAGAATACGGGAAAAATAAGGAGATTGTGGTACGAACGTTTTTTAGCCTTGAGAAAATTCGTTAAACTTGCACAATTTCAGGAAAATTGTGGTTTTTCGAATACCACGAATTGAGAAATTTTTTTTTTAGTATGTTATACATCATTTCCCATAGATTTTTCCACGCTGGTTTCAAATCTGGTCTCAAAATTTGTCTGAGACGTCAGAATTTTGCAAAAAATAGATTGTTGTAACAAAAACTAATGAAATCATTTCTATCGAAAGTTCCTTGCGACGCTGCTGCGGCGTTACAGTCTTTTTTTTTGGGTCACGGAAATTTGCCTCGTCAATTCGTACCTTCTCTATAAACACGAGAAAACTAAAAAAGGGAAACAGCCACCGAGCCATTTGCAATTTTTCAAAACACTTGTTGAGCAATTGAGAGGAACATATCGCCAGCATCGTGACGTCAGACTCAACGGAAAGCTGCACGCAGCACTTAAAGGGCCGAAAAGGGACCGTAAGGTTCGCTCTGACCGTAATAAGCCTGAAGGTAGGCGGAAAGTAACATATTCTTGCGATACGTGTCCCGATAAACCAAGGATGCATCTTGGATGCATTGTCTTACGAAACATCACACAAAAACTAACTACAGAGTACAATATTTCTCAAATTTCGTTGCTTTTCATATAAAAATAAACAAATAAGTAAAATGTTATTATTCGTACACGTTCGTTCGTTCATAAACGATTTTAAACTGCTCGCAAAACGTTTCCCTAATTTCGATTTTGAATAAATCGTTCCGAGTTGCTGGTTCGCGCGAGAAAGAAGGGCCTCGAGAGCGAGAAGGGTTTAAATGTTTAGAGCGCTATCAAACATCTTCGGAACATTCGAGTCCGTTCGAATAATTACGAGGCGGCGGGCGGTGGTACGTGGGTAATGGACGGGGGGGGGCCGGTTGTTTTGTTCTGAATGAATGCCGGCAAGGCATCGCTTGTGCATAGAGCGGCAACGTACACGATGGGCGTCGTGTAAGCGAATCGAGCGTGACACATGCACACACAATCTCTCTCTCTCTCTCTCTTGGCCATTCACTCTCCCTCTCCGCGAAAGGACATAGGTAATAGTAAAACGTGACA
This sequence comes from Halictus ligatus, assembly GCA_028454255.1. Lineage (NCBI taxonomy): Eukaryota > Metazoa > Arthropoda > Insecta > Hymenoptera > Halictidae > Halictus > Halictus ligatus. The sequence continues at coordinate 1,488,441 of CM052131.1, forward strand.
GGCGGTCCGTCTACTCACTTTTTGCAAGTGACCGAGTGGGCCGCGTCCGCGCGTTTCGTCAATTAAACACCACCGTTTATTGTTCTTCGCGTGGACAAGCGTGCACGGTGCTCGCGCGTGGCACAATTACAGAGCCTGCTGCCGGTCCCGCGAGCTAGCGCGCGCGCCTAATCCCCGGCTAAATCGGACAAAGGATCTACGAGAAGGCGCGCGGCCCGGTCTCTGTGTGCTCGTATGCGTGTGCGCGCGCGATTGTCGTGTGCTCGGCCGATGATCGGGCCTCCAGGAAGGGCGATAGTCCGCGAGGATAAATCGAACCGACGATAATAAATATATGTATACACGCTAACACAACAACGACACTCTTCTTTTCGGGAATAAAATCGCGGGCCCCGATCAATCAAATTCCCCCGGAAACCTAGAAGAGATTCGTAAAATATCGACAGCGGCGTAAACAGAAGACCGATATACAGACCGATGTGTCTAGCAACGGGTGCAAGCGACTCGACGAATTAATTAGCGGGCTAATTAATCAATTGATCGGTGTGCTCGAATAACGTTGCGCGAGTAATTGGCCACGCGCTCTCTGTTGTCTCGATCGACACGCCGGATTCGGGATTCACGAGGTCTCGCCGCGGCTGAATCGAACTGTGCGAATCTCTCTCTCTCACTTTCTCTTCCTCTCTCTCTCTTTCTGCTCTTACTGCACACTAGCGCGGGTGGCAAACACGACGCAACGATGATGATTCGTTGTAATCCACTGGAGGAGGGGCCTCTCCTGCACACGCGGATACTTTTTCACCGTGACGCGCGACGACTCGACGGACCGATTTCGTCAACGGGCACCGGTCACCGACGAAACACCACCAACACACACGCTCGGAATGTCACGGATCGCGGAATTAGCAGCGCCGGTGCAACGACGAATGTTGCACACAACTCGGCGCGCGTATGGTCTTCTCGGTGGTGCCTAACCCCGTTCCACTTCGAAACAACCTCCTCCACTGCTTCTCTTTGAATCTTCTTCCGCTTCCTGTTCCGCTCCCGATCGGAGGACAAGTTTCGATCGAGAAGATCGAACAACCGGCAACGAATCGTTCGGCGTGCGTGTACGTGCGGGGGTGTGAAAATTCACCCCTCGCGGTCAAGGCTCCCGGTCGTGGGAAAACGAGCGTTCGGCGGAGAGCGCGGTCGCTTTGCGCGCGAAAAGCAATCTCGTTTTTCCTGGTTCGAGAGGGTTGTTGCTCCGGGGGGTGGAGGAAGGGTTGCTCGCGCGCCTGTCGATGTGTCTATTCTTCGCGGTCAGGCCTGCGGAGGAGAGGCTGCGTCTCGCTCTGTATCCGGTGGCGAAGGTCGAGGACTGCGGGTTCAGAGTTTCCCGATTCGAGCGCGACGAGAACGCGTTGAGAAACAAGAAAGATCGGACTTTCCGCGAAGAGAAGAGAAACGGCACTGAAACACTCCGGGACGCGTACGAGAACGGCGAAAGAAACTGCCGGTCGGCGGAGTAAAAACGGGAAAACACTGATCGAAGCACAAAACCCCGGCTGGACGCGTAGACGGCGAAGCGCGTACAATTTAGCGCACCGGTACCACCGATATCCACGAGATTTCCGCTTCCACACGCGCACACCACACACTGGGTCAGGTGTCTTCTTCGGCGAAGAGACCTTTCCGGCGAACGTTGATACTCTCTCACTCTCTCTCACTCTCTCTCTGTCGGTTAGCAGAGTGTCACCTGATTGCGGGTTGTTATATCCTCCGCGAGCGGGTCACTTTGATCACTGTCAAAACGGTTCCTGTGTTTCGCTCGGACCGGGCGAAACGACTGCGGCCTAGGGTTTTCACTATCACGGAAACACGCGACGACGAGAGACGGACAACGACCGACAACGAGAGGACACCGACAACGATCCTGACCGGAGCGGGCCGAGCGCGAAACGAGCCGGGCTCGTTCGAGTGGTTCCGAACAGGAGCAGGAGGATCCAGGCGAGAGACAGCGAGCGATCCCGTGGCCCGTGTTGTTTCACGGTGTCGTGTGTACGCTGACGCGTGTACGCGCGTAGGTCGAGTTTTGACGTTTCGGCACGGACGTCGAGAATGCGTGCGCGAACTGCACGTCGGGGTTCGACCGGATCGGACGATCGGCTGCGTTGAGCCGGCGGCGACGGAGCAGTAGCGCGAGGTAAAAGGCGATCGAGAATGATCTTTCGAACTCGGATTTTGTCGCGTAGATCGCGTGCGTGGGTTGTTTGAATCGCGGTCCCGTTCCGTGGCTGCTCGCTCGTCCGTTGGCGGGCTTCGAATGACGAGCTGCGATCGCTCCCCACGCAACGCTCTCTCCGGCTCTCTCTCTCTCTCTCGCTCTTTCTCCCGCGTGGTTCGCGCGCGCACACACGCTCTCTCCCTCGTTCTCTCTCTCCTCTCTCCCTTCGCCGTCTGGCTTTCTCCCTTTCGCACCGGAGGCTTTCGCTTGGCGCACGGCTACTCCTCTCGCTCACTCTCTCTCTCTTTCTCTCTTCGTCTCCGGTTCTCCTCGGTTCGCGCTCTCTATCACTCTCTCTCGCTCGCGAATTCTCCGTCTCGGTTCGTCGAACGGGCGATGCAGGCCGGGACTAGGAGCGACGAGGACAACCACCCGTTTCTCTAGGGTAGATCGAGTAACGAACGGCAGCGCGCGAGCGCGCGTGCGACGGAGACGGAGAGCGCGGGTGCCGCGCGCAAGCGCCAAGAACCTACATACTTACTGGTGCTATCTGCGAGGCGGTAAAAGCACCCCCCGCGAGCGTAACTTCCCTCACGGAGAAGGAAGAAGCGAGAACAACCCTCTCTTCGCGCACCACCCTAAGATACAGGGGGGGTGCGCGCGACACAGCCTAGCGCGCGGAATACATGCACAGACCGTCGTCGACGTCGTCGTCGTCGTCGTCGACGTCGTCTACCAGCCTCTATCTACTCCTCTATACTCTCTCTCTCTCTCTCTTTCTCGCTCTCTCTCTCTTTTTCTTCTTTTCTCTGTTTCTCTTGCCTAGCCTGTGCGTGAGAGCAACATTTTTAACACCGATGAGGCGGCTCGGCCGGCCATCTCATTAAGGAAGTCGCGCGCTGCTAGGGGATGATGCGTTGCACCCGCGCTATGCGTTCCGCGAAGCGCGCAATTAAAAGTCGCGCTCTCCCTCTCTCTCTCTCTCTCTCTCTCTCTCTCTCTCTCTCTCGCTCTCTCTCTCTCGCTCTCTCTCTCTCCAGCCGGCATTTGAAGCTGTTGTGCCAGCTACGGGAACCGTGCGAGACGCGTAGGCTTAAGTAAACTGTTTAACACGAGATTTACGGGACCCGTCAAAATGACGGATTTTCTATTATATAATATTTTCAATTCACGAGTATTGAGATTGCAAACACGGATCCATGAGGAATTATTTCACAAATTGATTTCTCTGGAATTTCTAACCTCTATATTATTAAAACAATGACTACAGTTTTTTGATAGATATGTTCACGTTATTTTTATAAGGAAATGTAAAGTAATC
>CM052131.1:1492067-1518072 GCA_028454255.1 Halictus ligatus
GAAAATACATAATACCACATACAAAGAAGTACATAGAACCTAGAAAATACATAGGTGACAAGTTAACACTAGAACGACCGGAGCAGTCAAAATGACTGGTTCCGAATTTTTTCTTTTACAATTACCGAAATTGTAAAAATGTTTGCATAGGACATTTTTTAATGAACCTCTTCATTGAAGCTCATATTACAATAAAAGTTGTATGAAGCCTGAATGGGCCCAATCTTGTCACTGTTACAAAGCAATATACGTCAGTCGCATTTATTGCTCAGTGGTTCTAGTGTTAAGGTTATAAAACAAAAGTGTTGCTGCGAACTCGATCAAAACACTCGATCAAAAATGTAGGAAAAAAATTGTATGTTAAAATGTTGAAACGACGAAATGTTTTGAATGATGAACAAGCGAATAACTCCGTTGTGTTCTGCGATTACTTCTGGGTCAGGATTGGCAGAGTCTAATTTACGCGACATGCACGGGGGGGCTGGGGAAAGGGAAGGGGGGGAGGAATAAAGATTTTAATAACACGTGAGGCGGGTAGTTAAATTAACTGGAAGGCGCACTAAAACTTGCCACGAGCAAGTTCGCCGGTGTTAGCTATTAAGGTTGCCTTATCTAAAAACTCTTTTAAAAGTGTACTACCAAAAACGACGACACCGCACTCCGCAAGAACCCGGCTCGCTTTAGCGAGTCGAGAAAGATTGTATCTCTCTTCTGTTTATCGACTTCAGTGGGTAGTTACGCGTGCTTCCGATGCAATTTTCCAGTAACAAGGAGGATGTCGATATAGAAAAGAAAATAAGTTTGCTCTTATTCTCCTCGGACTGAACCGTGATACTTCCCCCCACACCCCCAACCCCCAATGTATACTCAACACCAAGCTAATCGATCGAGACGGGCTGTTCTTCTTTTATTTTTTCTTTTTTCTCCTCTTCGGCTGCTTCGAAACCGTTCGAATTTCTGGATAAATGTTTAAATTCTCTCTCTCTCTCTCTCTTCGCCGAACGCATCGCGAAAGAGAGCTTCGCGGAATTGCGGGAATAGAAATAACGATCGGACCGCGTGCAAAAATTTGCAGGTATTAATGGTCACAATGAACGCTATGTAATGAATAGATGCATTAGCCGTATCTCGTTCAATGGCACACCACGCGCCCGACGAATATATTCGAGCGCTCTTTTGAATAATTCTGTTGCGCGATATACGCACGTATATCGTTTCACTTTAAAATATCGACTCATACATAAAGAATATATCCGACCGAATATCATACAATGCGTTATTGATTGAAACGCGGACAATAATAAAACATTTTAATAATTGTCCGGCCGCGATACAACGCAATCGTTGCGGCCACTAAAATTCCCCGGTTAATTGCGGTTAAATTAATTACTCGGCCGCGACAAGAAATGAAAGCAGAAGCCGGACACTAATATTTTATTCAACGACCGAATCAGAACGAACACGTTTTCCATTGAATCTAATGATTCAAAAATAGACAGGGAAAACCGAGATTTCCGAAACACGCGTATTTGTTAAAAAACATTCTAGATTCGTTCTACCCGATGCTGCAGTGAAGAAAACTGCTTTCATGACTCGCCACTAATGTTTTCACGAGGTACCATTGTTCATTTTTCTAAAATCGTGAATAAAAGTTTAAAAAGGATCCTTGATGTCTGTTTTCCGGTTATTCGGTCTCTTTCGTCCCAAATTGAGGATTCCTGGTAGAAAGGAACGAGATATATGCATGCGTTAGTTCATAAATTTTTATAAAATGTGCCAGCGAAACTCTCGAGTAAAATTTGACGGCTCGCGACATTGATTTCGCAGTCCGGGCCACGCCTTGGAAATTTCGAGGAGCCGAATAAGTGGAGTTTATTAAAAGCAATCTCTGTGTTCTATGGCTGATTTCCGTGCTCAAAGATTCAACTACCGGAGATCGGCGGGATTGAAGTCTGGGGATGAGCCCGCGTAGAAATGCTCTATCATCTCGTCTCTATTTATGAATAGCGTATGCCTTATGCATGACTGGTAACCCCGATACATCGGTGCCGCTTTATCTTCGCGGTACACGGCGATTCGGCTCGAAATCGCCGTAGCGCGACGGAGCCATTAAATGAAATTCGCGACCGGAATTATACGAGATCCCGTGAAAATCGAATGAACTTTATACTCTCGTAAGAACTCGGCAACGAGAGCGAACATTCGTATCGATCACTCGCTACACTCTGTTCGATTCGAACGAATTATTTCCAAATTAATTCTTGTTCATTTCCAACGCTTATCTAGGGGTACTTAATTATTCGCAAAGAATTAGTTTTGCCTTTAGTTCAGTAACGATCGTGCGAGAGGAAACACGTATTCTTTTAGAGTATTCTGCTAATTTTCAAGTTCAAAAAATTTTCAAGCTCATCTTTGTATGAGATTTCAAGGTCATCGATGTTTTTTTAAACGGTATGATATATCTTCTTTAACGTTATGTTGTAGCTGACGAAATAACGAATTCATCCATGTAACATAATATGACCTACAAATGACCTTCAACCCAGAAAAATGGGATACTTTTAAAATGGGAGACATTTAGGTGTTCCGTTTCTTCGGACTCCCCCTGTATAATAAACTAAGTAATAAAAACTTGAATTTACCACAAACTTTGTTTCAGATTTCAAAACAATTGATCACTTACGGGCTCCTATAATATCATCCCTGAAATAATTTCTCGGATAAATAGTTTCCACTATTAATAATATATAATAGTATAGTAATATAATAATAGTAATATATAATAATAATATAATAGTATATATAATAGTAATATATAATAGTATATATAATAATACATATAATAGTAATATATAATAGTATATATAATAGTATAGTTTCTAATAGGATATAATAGTATAGTTTCCGTTGATTTTCGGAGTGTCCTCCGAAGGATAATGGTCGAGTACTGCCGCAGAAGAGTGGTAGGAGGGTGAGGTAGGGGTTTCAGAGACTAGGGGAGGAAAGAAAAACCGGGCACCCCAGTTAAATAAGAAAGAAAACACGATCTGCGATATACATAAGGTACCGGTTGACATAAATCATCCGACAATAGAATGCAAAAAATCTGAGAACGAAAGGAAAAATGCTAAGTTCCCTAGATCCTTGCCCATTCTATTAAGTTCTGAAAGGAGTGTATCGCCTAGTCTATCGTCTTGCCTAATATATCAACGATACGAATGCGTACAACATATTCCAAGAAAATGTACCGTGTTGCTGACGACCTTTGACGTCATCGGCAACATTAAACGAATCAATGAAAGAAAAACTAAAAAGGAAAACCGGGCAGGGTCTAGCGTTTGACGTCCGCGTGTAAGTAGTCCGGTAAATTACGATCGATATGCGGCCTGGAGGACCGACGTGTCGGCGATCCTCATTTTTCCCCAGCGCTCTAAATAATGAAAGTGAACCGGGCCGCGGGCGCATGGCAGGGCGAGGGGTGGATGAGGGGATGGAGGGGAGGGGGAGGGGGAATCGTTGCGTGGCCATCCTGTTCCTGTCGTGCTCGGTTTTCGTTCGCCTCTCTCGGACACCGTCTTCGAAAGACAACCGAGCGAGCTTCCTACCCCCTCCCCCTCCCCCTCCATCCGCCCCCCGAGCGGGCCCGTGTATTGAACTTTCTTCCACCGATTAAATATTTAACGGGCCGGATCGATACCGTTCCGTACGTCGACGGAACGCGAGCCGAGCCGGCATCCGGCTGCTCCGCGAGAGACTCCTCCACTGACCAGTCCGAGAAATTACCAGCCCTCGTACGCAAACACACATCCTGACGCAAACACACGTCACTCTCAATCTACCTCGGCCCGCCCTTCGACGCGACCACTGAAAACATTTCATCCGGACGAAACACCGCCCCCCTCCCCCACCCCGCCGACCGTCGTCCACCCCTTGCGAAAATATCTGAGACACTTCAACCCCCCCCGAAAATTCGTTTACCACGACACGCACGGGAATCGCAAGGTTGTACGTCACGGACGAAATCGTGCCGTCACTGCACATCACTCTTAGAAACTTCGGACGAGTTATCTCGCGACGAAATACCGTGCGTACGATAACCACTGACGAGTTATCTCGCGAGGAAATACCGTGCGTACGATAACCACTGACGAGTTATCTCGCGAAGAAATACCGTGCGTACGATAACCACGGACGAGTTATCTCGCGAGTAAATGTCGCTTGCGCCGTGCCACGGACGAGTTATCTCGCGAGGAAATGTCGCTTGCGCTGTGCCACGGACGAGTTATCTCGCGAACAAGTTTCGTTTATAGCTTCGTCATCTGTGGTTATCGTACGCACGGTAGTATTTCGTCGCGAGATAACTCGTCCGTGGTCGCGAAGTGGTTAAGGGGTTATATAGAGTCAGGAGGCCCAAACGAAGGGATTCTTTTAGAATTTTTCCTGAGAAGACTTTTACAGTTATTAATGTAACAATTTGCACACATATTGTGGTAACTTTTAACTGTGTTGTAACATTTTTTATTTTGTAAAAATAATAATTTTGAAGGTTGCTATAGAAGATCTTCTGCAGCTACTCTCAAAAAAGACGCTTTGCGGTGATCACGATATCTCTGGTCTGGATAATCTGAAATGAATAAACCAAACTGATTTCGTTAAAGTAATGTCTAATCTTGTAACTGATCGAAGGAATAAGTAAAATAAAATTTTTTTACGAAATGGCGGCTTTTCCTAAAGAAAAATCGATTTTTCACCCAAATTTTGGCCTTAAATTGTTTATAAAAAAAGAAATATTCATCGGTGAGAAAAAACCTTCGATTAATTACAAGATTATACATTACTTTAACGAAATCCGTTTGGTTTTTTCCTTGGTTTTCTCCTTCTTGGTTTTTTTTTAAAATCCGGCTAGGTTTACGGCGCACTAAAAATGACTATCCTACATTTCCTTATAAAAATAACATGAATACATGTATCATTAAATAATTCCCCACGGATATATGTTTGCATTGCAAACTTTGCGATCTCAATATTCGGGTATCCAAAATATTAGAATCCGTCATTTCGACGGTTCCCGTAAATCCAGTGTTGATCGAGAGACATTTCTCGACCGAAACTTAATTTCCTTACGATCCGGCAACATCTCCGTTCGCGCGCGTCGTCCGCTTATGGTCGGTGTCTCGGTCGCAGGTATGCAGATCGTTTTGTAAATTGATTTACAGCGTTCCTCCGCGATGCCCTCGCGGGACGAAATTACGCGCATCCGGCCGCGCGTCGAGACGTATCAGCGCGAAAAGCAATTTAATATTTATAAAACCGCCCTGCCCGTTGTTATTACCGAAAAACATGGAAACGAGGCTGGGCCGTGGCGGAACGGTCCGCTGGCGCTGCCACGCCCGTGCTCATTGACTTGATTGGCTAGTGGCCTTCATTTGCCAACCTCATTATCTTCGTAATTAAACTTCGACGTTAATCTACCTTCGAGAACGCGTGTTAAGAATCTCGAACGTAATCCCCCCCTCTTCGTACCCGCGCTCGCGCAGACTCGCGCGCTCGTTTTCATTTGTTTATCGTCCGTGTCGAGAGCGTCGAAGAACGCTGATTACGTTGAATTCGCAGAAGGTAAAAGTTCCTCTCTTCGACGGGCGGTTAGCTTCTCGAATCGATACAGGAAAAACGCGTGAATGTCAGTGTCCATTGACGTCAACCCCTCCGTCGTACGAGGACGATTACCTCCGCTTGCAAAAGTCCGCGCAGCCATTCTAACACCTACCACTTTGCAGTCCCTTTCCCTTCCCGTAACGCACGGCATGTTATTTTTATGAACGTGATGCACTGTAATTTACAGTCGACGTCGAGTCGCTGCCTTCCAGGAAAAAAAAAAAAAAGGAGAAAAATTTCTACACAATTCCGATCACTTGTTTCAGCCACGTTTTCGAGCCGGCGCGGCGCGGCGCGGCGCAAACGCGACGTGAATAATTTCGCGCGCTAATTGCTGGAAAACTGGTGCGCGCCGCGAAAAGAAATCGTTGGCGCGCGCGTCGCTTTTGCGGCCGAAACGAAAATCAGTTAGTAGTATCGCAGCGAACAACGGCGAAACATAAACGTCTAGAAAACGCGCATACGCGCGCGTCCGCACAAAGGTCAGGCGAAACAAAAGGATTTTCAGGGACGCTGTTTCGTTGTCGAGTGGTGCGCTCTCTCTCTCTCTCTCTCTCTCTCTCTCTCTTCCGGTGCGCACAGAGCTCTTGAACCCGGCTGTGCCCTAGTTCCTTCTGAATGTTTAATTCGAAAAAAATGTACCACTTAGGTCTTGAAGTCCTTTATAAATTTTTATTTGCGTCTCGCACACTTCCGCGGGACCGTTCTCCTTTTCCGTAAATGTAATGATGTCTCTCTTTGTCTCTCTCTCTCTGTCTGTCTCTCTCACACTCTCTTTCTCTCTCTCTCGTTCTATCTGAACAGAGAAATACGAAACAAGCGCGTAGCGCACGGCGCACACACGATGCGAAACGTTTCTTCGAGGTCCCTCCAATTTGCCTGAAACGTTTGACACGCTGTTCCGTCGGATTACTTTAATTAGCGGGGGTTCTGTTTGGCGGAAACGTTTCGGAGAACGCGAGGAGTAGAAACATATATTAGAGGGACCCATAAGTAATCAATAATTTCGAAATCTGAAACAAATTTTGTAGTACATTCAAGGTTTTATTTCTGAATTTATTATAACACTTACATCATTATCTAGGACAGTTTGCCATCTTTACCACGAATTTTCAATTCCCCCTTTAAAAGAAATCCAGGGTTCGTGTAGCTAAATATGACTCAAGGTGCATCCTTGCATCTTTCGCGGAATGTTTTATTTCTTAAATAATGCTCCAGAGATTTGAAAAGATGATGGGGCGGTAAAACTTCCCATTGCAATTCGTCCATTTTTTCCCGAGTGAGTTTCGCCGTATGGGGTTGGACATTGTCAAGTTTCAAGGTCCCATCACTCAGGGATCTAACAATAGATCCAAGATTTTACTTCGTTCACACAGTTCAATAATGATTTGACAGCAATTTTTATCGATGCATTACAGTCGCCATTCGAGTGCCAAGGGTTAATTACGACGACACAAGTAACAGTAGGGTCAAGGTCTTACCGTTAAGGGATCAAAGAAACAACGCCAGTGTGAATGTTGAATAACGGTACTTATATTTTATTTTCAATACTGAAGTTTCAAGGTCCCACCACTCGGGGATCTAATAATGGATCCAAGGTTTTACTTCGTTCACACAGTTCAATAATGATTTGACAGCAATTTTTGGCGATGCCTTACAGCCGCCATTCGAGTGCTAAGGGTTAATTACGACGACACAAGTAACAGTAGGGTCAAGGTCTTACCGTTAAGGGATCAAAGAAACAACGCCAGTGTGAGTGTTGAATAACGGTATTTATATTTTATTTTCAATACTGAAGTTTCAAGGTCCCATCGCTCGGGGATCGAGAAAAGAAACGCCGGTGTAAATATTAAATAACGGATCTAAGGTTTTGCTTCGATCACACAGTTCACATTAGAGAACGAAAGATGCGTGCACCGAGTGGACCGTTGCTTGCGTCGGTCAGGATAAATAAATGTCGCATTAGTGAAATACTTTCGCCGAATGTAGTTCCGGAGGATGATTCTGTAGTTGGCTTAACGCGCGTACAGCTCAACGAGGAAGTTGATGCCGTGGCCTCTCTGGCTCCTGAAGTTGAGCGTGACGTTGTTGTGTCCGGGTCCACCGCTGAGCAGCCTGGCAAAAGCGCCGGTACCGTTGTTTTTCAGATCAAGTGCTTGCACCATAGTGATCCGTTGCCATTTGCCGACGTTGAACGTCTGCTGTACAGACTGCACTTGCATCCAGCCGGCATTCTTGGCGACGCCCTGCCTGAGGACCAGCTTGTCACCAGGCAATCTCCATCCAATGATCAAGTGATGCGACTTGTTCGTGCTATTGCTGGCGTAGCTGTTGTATTTCGGCAACGAAGAGACTTCCCCGATGATCACAGCGATCGCCGCTATTGCCAAGCAGACCAGCAGCTTCTGAGCAGACATGGCGAACTTTTTTCTCTTCTCTGTAACTTGCACGAACTTTGAAATCACGATTCGCTTGCTTATCGAGTTATGATACCACACCTGCCGCCACTGTCCCTTATATACTCCGCGAGCGGCGGTCTTATCAGCTCGCTTATCGTGATTTCTTTGTGGTAATCCATCCGGTTGTGGAAAGATTTATAGGAATACGTGCATCAAGGTGGAGACATCGGCTGTCTTGAGTACGAGATGACATATCGATAGATTACCGTTACAAATGGATCGTTTCACCGAACCATCGTGTGTCTAACGTTTGCAGAACAAGAAGAAGGTCAACGTTGACACTTGTTGACTTTGGATACATCTCCGTAAACATTGCAAATTTTCTTTGCTGTTATCGTTGCATTAAATCCCGCATGAAAACGAAAATGTATGCAATGACGAGTATGATCCTCGGAAGGTACGGACGCCGCCATTTTAGTGCAGGGTTGTAAAAAAGAAATTATCCTTTTTAGAATATTTTGAACACAGGCTGTTTTACTGAAAACTGTAAAAGAACCGGGAAAGCTAATCCGCTTTATTAGAAAGACTAATATTAAACAATTAAACGATTGAGTATTAACCCGTGCAAATCGAGAAACGATTAATTCAGTATGTAATGTAATTTAAATATTCCTAAGAAAACTTCAGTGCAACAGAAAAGTTTTCTTCGCGATATATAAATTAAAAATAAGCTGACAATTTCTAAACATGCATGGGTTAATCATTTTTCATAGAGAAGAAAATATACGGTTCAAAATTGACCTTCAAATCTTCCGAACGCCTCCACTTACAAAGAGGTTATGTACACCGAATGATATCCACCTGGATACCACGTGACGTCTATAGAAATAATTTTTTGTACAACGCATAATTTAGTCATTACTCGAGGCGATTAAGCGAACTGCCTCACCCTGTTCCAAGGTTTTATTAGCTTCAATCATTAAATATTTGGTGGAGAAGAATAACCCTTTGCACTCGAAGCTATTTTAACCCCCAAAACGAAACAGTTTAGGGTGTCATTATCAAATTCAACTGGTCGTCCATTTCGAGGCCTGTCAGAGAGACCATAATCAGGAGCAGCAATCCTCCTGAACCAACGTTGACACTTGTTGACCTTCGACATATCTCCGTAAACATCGCAAATTTTCTTTGCTGTTACATTAAATCCCGCATGAAAACGAAAATGTATGCAATGACAAATATAATCCTCGGAAGGCACAGACGCCGCCATTTTATTGCAGGGTTGTAGAAAAGAAATTGTCCTTCTTAGAATATTTTGAACACAGCCTCCTTTACCGAAAACTGTAAAAGAATAAGTGTTTCCTCTTCAACGATCGCTACAAAACTAAAGGCAAAACAAATTCTCTGCAGACAATTAATTACTTATTGGTCCCCCTAACATCTGTGCCCGCGCCGCGCTTCGAATTATCATCCGTGTCGTCGATGCGAACCGGGAATTAACGTCGGGGCGAGCGTACATATACTTAAACAGTTTTTCCTTTCTTTTTCTTTTCGCCGTAAAGGGGGTTCTTTGAAAATCGATGTACACAGCTCGTCGGGAACTGCACTCTCAGCTGCTCTCCCACGGACGAGCCTTTAACTTCATCGGCTTTTGCAGCGGGTACGTTCCGAGTCGCGTCGAACGATCAAACAGAAAACGCAAGTCAGTTGGTCAATCCATTAAAACCATTTCATTGGAGATTTGCTGCGTAATGTCTATAACTCGGCTGACTTGCATTACAACCGGGTGATATTTTAGGTGGCGTGCGCCGCCACCGGCAGAGGCCGATCGTTTCTTCCTTTTCTTTCCGTTCTCGGGCGTGTTCCCGTGCATCCTAACCTCCTACGAAGTCGAAAAAAGACCGGAGGAAAAGGGAGGAACGGTTACTCGGATTCACGGGCTGTTCCACTTTTAATTCGGTCCTCAAACGAGCAAACGGGGGGAGCCGTTTCCATTCTTCCCGAATCGTGCTTCTCTAATACCACACCCCTTCCCACCCCCGGTTAACCGGAGGAACTTGTCGCGTTGTTTGACAAGCGTCTAGTTTAAAACGCGGGAATCGTAACTACTTCCGTTTAAAATTGCCCGATAATGGCCGCCGCGGTCTCGGATTGACGGCCAGTTCTTTTGTAACAGCGCCAGAGTACGCTCGTGCAAACACGCTTTCATTCGTTCGTTCGTTCGTTCGTCGCGTCGCGTCAGTTCGCTTGTTCGCTCGAATCCTGTCATCGCGCTGTCCGTCCGGCGTTGTTTCGCCCTCCGCGTTTGCTCGTCGGTTTTGCAACTTTGCAAGCAATAACCGAAAGCGTACCGGTTCGCCGACGCGCCCCGACGCCTCTAGAACTCTGCGCCCAAGGGTTACTCTTCAACTTCCAAGCTTCATCGTTCACCCGGCTTCCCTCGTTCGCGCCGAACAGGTAAGCTTCGCGACGGCTCCGTGAAATTTCACGGTTACAGAATTAACCCTTTCACCGCTGAAGGCGTAAATATGCGTCCGGAGAAGACCATCGATATATGGACCGTTTGTTTGGAAAGTGCTCTAACAAGTCCATTCTCTCTTGTTTCGAGAAAATTAGCATATCTGTCGAATAAAAAATGTAGGTTAATTGTTTCAAGTCTGGCAGTGTTTCTACTGATTTATCAATATGCGTCCCGAGAAGCCCATCCGGATATATGGATCGTTTGTTTTGAAAGTGCTCTAACAAGTCCATTCTCTCTTGTTTCGAGAAAATTAGCATATCTGTCAACTAAAAAATGTAGGTTAATTGTATCAAGTCTGGCAGTGTTTCTACTGGTTTATCAATATCTAGTTTGATTATGTAAATTTGTTTTAGGCGAATTTAACTAAAATATATTTACGGCCTGCAAATGGTCTTATACCACTTTCGAAATTAGTCAATTGTAAGAATCGTTTAATTTCGATTTTGAAAAATCAAACATCGCTTAAAATATATTACATATTAATCCAATTTTTTTTACAAATCATAACAAGATATAAAATAGAAGTAGTATTTTTAATTATATTGTTGAAATGAACATAAGATATTGGTAGTATTTACTTATGCTCTTCATGTGGCAGTGACTGCTCCATATTCTCATATTTTTCGTAAGTAATAGGCCTGGCATCGTGACACAAAGGCGCCATGGCGATTTTTTCAAATTTCGACGGTCTTCCCGGGCATGTAGGTAATAAATTTAGTCTTCAATTATTTTTCCTCCATCGTTGTTTTTATATAAAATAGTATATGGTGCACTTCCGAGAAACCTCATCCAACATATTTGCAACCATTTTACCTTTTCTCCATTAGTGTTTCTTGTTATCAGGAGACTTTTTGTCGAAACGAAATTCTCTCGTTTCATTTCATGTAAAATGCATTTGTTATATTGTCTACATTGTTTCATGACATCATAATAATCCTGCTGCTGACCGACAACCGACTGCTGAGCCACCTGTTCATGGAAATTGGACTTACGCCACTTTCATAATCGATGGTTACGCAATTTCTTTAACCGGAAATTTTAAATTGGACAAAGCATGGTCATTTTTTAAGAAATTAAATACTAACTAGTAATAAATAAAAAGTTTACACTAAATGAAGGATAAATTATCTCATTTTTTAAAAAAATGGAGTTACACCACTTTCAAAATAAACGGTCCACATACGAATGGCGTAAATACACGTCCTGAGAGGTCCATCGAACTAAAATAGCATGAAAGGCTATTTAAAATAAATAAGAAATGGATATCTTTAATTTATTCGCAACTGTTGGAATTTATTTCATACATGGAACAAAATGAATCTGCTATTTCTTTGGAAGGAAGGATCGTTTGAACATTTTAAATCAAAAATCCATTCTAACCTAGATATACATTGTATCTGAAGTTGATATACAATTGTACGTTGTCCCCGGCATGGGACCCTCGATGATGTTGATTGATGTTCATATTGGACTGTTGAGGAACATATTGTTTCTCTGTTTCGTTTTCTTGTTTCATTCGCGACGTTTCTCTCAAACGGTAAACACGTATCCGACGACGTGCTTATCAGAGACCATTTTGAAATATAATCTCTATTCTGTGCGTTACAAGAGAGTGACCTTTTATTATATATACACCCATTCCCAGTACGATTGCTTTTACAACGATTGCTTTTCAAGTCATACGAATGGTATCAAACTCTCGGCTACTGCTTCGGTCACTAGTCACCGGTCTGCGCATAATGCGCATAACGCGCCGTCCCGGTTGATGGATTATTCCGAAGTCGCGCCGCAGTGAAAGGGTTAACGAACGCCCCCTATAAATTTGGGCCAACGTGTCTTGACGCGATGTTGCGAATCATTGGCCGGGTCCCTTAACTGAAACGCTTGCATATTTAGGTTCAAGTTGCCCTCAGTTTTTCGCAGGTCGGAGAACAATCACGAAGCCGGGGACGCCATCGAGCGTATTATAATGGCCCGTGTCGACCTTTCGCGAAGAGAATCCTGCAGTATGGCGACGCGTATCGGCCGCCTCGATCTAATGGAGTTATGTGAGTTCGTCGTGGCGTAGTATGTATGTCCCGTCTTAGGTGTTCGACCGGGGAACAAATTCGGAATTTATCGAGATTCCGCGGAAGATCCAATGACCCGTATCGAACGCGACATACGTAGCACGGTGGCCGTGCGCGTCCCGAGAACTTTTGCCGGCTGCCAACTGATTGTCGGTCGATATCGGCGCAAAAAAAGATCGGCGTGCTGCCGAGAATAGACCCGTGTAACGCCGCCAACGCACGTAGAGCATAGGCTCGTCGTCTGTACACCCCGGCCGTCAAGCTGAAACTTTCGCAGAGAGTTCCCTAGAAGAACTACCCTATTTCCGTTCGGTCGTCGTGGAAAAATAGTAGCCCGGCTATTTTTACGCGTGACGCGGCGCAACTATTAGATTCTTTCATTATTCGTGTACAGCGTCGCGGACGCTGACCACCGATTTACCGTCGGACGCTTATTATTGAAAGTCGGGGTACCAGGAACGAGCGTCATGCAGGCCGCCGGAAACTCTTTTATTCCACTCGGCCGCCATTTTCATTCTGAAACGAAATTTTTCTTCCGTCTTGGAATATGTTCATTTTACTCGTGCGAAACTGATCCGATTTCCACGTATAATGTTTAAATGGTTAGTGATCTGTTAAATACAAATTTCGTAACGTAACAAATACACAATATAAAGTATTAATAAGTAATAGTTTTCGTAATTTCTTTGAAATAATGCCACGACAATTTCTAGTTCAATTTCATTCGAGTACAAAGTGTTAAATGTGTTTACATCAGAAATAGGTTAGTTTTTGTATTCAATTCTCTTTATTAAGCACTTCTACAATGAAATGTAAATATAACTCGTATTTTTATGATTTGTTGTAATGATTCGCACCCAAATAGACAAGAAATATGTACGTAGTTAAGCATAGTAAGCAAAGACGTATGTACTTGAGCGGTACCTACGTCGACTACGCATTACGACGGCCCTGGCGAGTCGTGAAATGGCCGACGGCTTTGGCGAGTCATGAAATGGCCGTCTGGCGCGAACGCGTCGAGCACAAGCTGTCAATGAATATTTTCTGAACATTCTCGTATATTAATGGAACCAAATACTTTTCGTGAATGGTTTCCTTACCAGAAATGTCTGTAAAATGCATTCCCGTGTAGTAAATTCCTGCTAGATAAAGAATTTTTCACATAAATACAAGAATAGAGCGTACAAAGTACCCGCGTCGGAACATTTCCAAACTTTAACATCCATTTACAACCATTAGGAAGTACATAATAATATAATTGGTTCTTGACTCAAACTTGAACTTTCTCGCGTGTGTAATTTTTGCATAACACGTCATTTTTCATCATAATCGTGCAGTTTCACCAAAACCAATATTTTTCGAAAACGTTGCGTGATAGAGCAATTCTGCCTTCACTCACCCAACAGGCATTGCAAAACGCGAAATCAGTTTTATCTTGTTGGACAGTGTTGTTTTGAACGGCAGCCTTTGCCTCGTACCGCGGGGGAAAAAAAGAATGCGGTGACGTCACAGCACCCGCTTGCTTGCGCTCGCGCGCGCCCCGCGACTGCGTAACGTTTAACATACATACATACACACCGGCGCAGGAAGTTTTGAACGTTTGCGGATTAGACTCTCTCTCTCTCTCTCTCTCTCTCTCTCTCTCTCTCTCTCTCTCTCTCTCGCAGCAAACCTATTTGATGCGACAGATCGCACACAAAACAGAACTCTCGCGCGGGCTTCCGTCTGGCGTGTTTGCCGATAGGACCCGCCTTAACTAATAGCCCGGGCGCAACTTCGCAAATGGAATTCTACACCGCTCGGTATTTAAACTAATTAACAAGTCCGCGGCTGTTTATGGGGATGGATATTTGCCGACCCCCCGGGGGACACACCCCGCCGCGTCATTAAAGAACAATCCGCGGAGGGAAGAAGAAAACTGTATTTCCCTCCGGAACGAGGCCGGACCGGGTCGGGCCGGGCCGGGCCGGGTCGGGCCGGGTCGCACAATGGTCCGGATCAGAAAATTTAGTGACATTTGCATGTAACTTCTGAACCGTAAGAGACATCGACACGAAATTCGGGCTCGATAATATATTATTAAATAATAAATCAAGATAAAACATTATTTTAGTAATATTTACTTTGTATTTAAAAGTAGTGTATAATAAAAGATTGTATAATAAAAGAAGATGTACTGTAAATATTCTATTAATGTAGAAAATTTTGCAAATTTTTCCCAGTATATTCAACATTATTTCTTTAATAGAATACCTGCATAAATTGCTATTAAAATACAGGACTTTTCGTCGCAAAAGTCTGCTCTTCAATTTAAAAAAAAAATCGAGAGAAAATATTAAATAGGAGCGTCAGGATATCTCGTTAAAGAGAAACAATTTTTGTGGCGAACAATGTTGTACTAAAACATTCAAGTTTCAATGTTTATTACAACCGCAATATTGATTAAAATGTACTAATCTTTTAATTTTCGTGATCCATGGACATTAATATCCTCTATTTAAGAAATAATGTTCGTCAAATGGGCGAAAAAAAACAAAACATTATTTTACTAATATTTACTTTGTATTTAAAAGAAGTGTATAATAAAAGATTGTATAATAAAAGAAGATGTACTGTAAATATTCTATTAATGTAGAAAATTTCGCAAATTTTTCCTACTATATTCAACATTATTTCTTTAATAGAATACCTGCATAAATTGCTATTAAAAACAGGACTTTTCGTCGCAAAAGTCTGCTCTTCAATTTAAAAAAGAAAATCGAGAGAAAATATTAAATAGGAGCGTCAGGATATCTCGTTAAAGAGAAACAATTTTTGTGGCGAACAATGTTGTACTAAAACGTCCAAGTTTCAATGTTCATAACAACCGTAATATTGATTAAAATGCACTAATCTTTTAATTTTCGTGATCCATGGACATTAATATCCTCTATTTAAGAAATAATGTTCGTCAAATGGGCGAAAAACAATCAAAACAATATTTTAGTAATATTTGCTGTGTATTTAAAATTAGTGTATAATAAAAGATTGTATAATAAAAGAAGATGTACTGTAAATATTCAATTACTGTAGAAAATTTCGCAAATTTTTCCTACTGTATTCAACATTATTTCTTTAATAGAATACCTGCATAAATTGCTATTAAAAAACAGGACTTTTCGTCGCAAAAGTCTGCTCTTCAATTTAAAAACACAAATCGAGAGAAAATATTAAATAGTAGCGTCAGAACATCTCGTTAAAGAGAAACAATTTTTGTGGCGAACAATGCTGTACTAAAACGTCCAAGTTTCAATGTTCATAACAACCGTAATATTGATTAAAATGTACTAATCTTTTAATTTTCGTGATCCATGGACATTAATATCCTCTATTTAAGAAATAACGTTCGTCGATTAGATGTCGATACGAGAAAGTTCGTCTTTCGGCTAAACGTCACTTGTTTTTCCGATCCCGGACCACCGTGGGCCGGGCCGCGTTTTCCGAGGGCAAGGAGAACTGCGGACAAACTAGGTACTCGAGGAGCTCGTGGCGCCGCTAGTGGAACGGAGATAGAATAAGTAGGTTAACGAAATGGTCGTTCGCAAGCTTGAGATACCACCACCAATTTCAGTGGCCCTCAACTCAATTCGAAGTTTCGCCGCGCGCCGGTCCCGGATATCCCCATGGCAGAATGCACAGGCGAAGCGACAACAATTTTCCAGTCGGTTGTTCCTCGCCCGTGCCGCCGCGCATGCATGCACAAAATGCACTTTGTACGTAAGCCTCGGAAACGGAAGATCTCGACCTCTTACGGGGGCCGGGGATGCGAGCCCGGATTCCGCTTACCGACACCCGGGCCAAGCGGAAAACCGAAGAAAGAATTATATCCGAATCCGTCCGCGGCAAACCTGATCGCGCTCGATTAGAAACGCTGATACAATCCCTCGCCGACTTCCGGTAAGCATCTTGTGCCTCTGCTATAGTTGCGTCGTTGTTCATACCACCCGGGGCGACTTTGCTCAACACTTTGCCCGTTAGCGGTTGCTTAGCAGTCCTGTAAGGATCAATTGTTGACTCTGGAACCACCCGGACCCTCCGCGATGTAAATTCCTTTGCAATAATAACAAGGTTTAAGTTATTCCGATCGCGTACGAGTTTTATGACAACCGTGCACCGGAATAGAGAAGCATACGAAACAACTTCTAGAGAAAATGGTTTTACGAGGTCACGAATTATTGTGGAAGAAGTAAATCTGAAATCCGTCATTTTGATAGCATTTAGCGAAACGCTGTTGAACCTTGTTTGTAAATGTATCGAAGTCGTTGAAGTATTATCCGCTTTATTAGAAAGACTAATATTAACCAATTAAACGATTGAGTATTAACCCGTGCAAGTCGAGAAACGATTAATTCAGTATGTAATGTAATTTAAATATTCCTAAGAAAACTTCAGTGCAACAGAAAAGTTTTCTCCGCGATATATAAATTAAAGATAAGCTGACAATTTCTAGACATGCATGGGTTAATCATTTTTCATAGAGAAGAAAATATACGGTTCAAAATTGGCCTTCAAATCTTCCGAACGCCTCCACTTACAAAGAGGTTATGTACACAGAATGATGTCCACCTTGGTACCACGTGAGATCTATAGAAATAATTTTTTGTACAACGCATAATTTAGAAACTATTCGAGGCGATTAAGCGAACTGCCTCACCCTGTTCCAAGGTTTTATTAGCTTCAGTCATTAAATATTTGGTAGAGAAGAATAACCCTTTGCACTCGAAGCTATTTTAACGACCAAAACGAAACATTTCTTCCGACCTAGAATATTTCCCTTATATATTTCTATAGTACGAAAAAGTAAAGGAAAATGGAGAAAATATGAATCTAAAGCTTTATTTCGACGAGCACAATTAAAGTGCAAAAATATAAAAATTGTCTTCAATCCCCATTTTCAACAAATATTCCGTATATTGTTAATATTAACGAAAACAAACTGTTGTGCTTTGTTTATCCTATTCACTTTGTAATTATTAGTTCCCTTATTATTAGTTTCTTTATCGCTCAATTGAAAAATAGGTTGTCTTATCACGTTTCATGTTAAGCTAACGAAGTGTGTTTATACTTCAGCTCGTCACTGTACATACGAAAATGATGTAATTTACTCGTACAATACAGATACAATTATTAACTTAATAAATACAAACAAATTTATTAATGCAAAAAGTATTTTCAACAATGATACAATAATTGTTAGTGATGCCTTACGGTTAATTACGACAACACAAGTAACAGTAGGGTCAAGGTCTTATCGTTAAAGGATCAAAGAAACAACTCCAGTGTGAATGTTGAATAACGGTACTTATATTTTATTTTCAATACTGAAGTTTCAAGGTCCCACCACTCAGGGATCTAATAGTGGATCCAAGGTTTTACTTCGTTCACACAGTTCAATAATGATTTGACAGCAATTTTTAGCGATGCCTTACAGTCGCCGTTCGAGTGCCAAGGGTTAATCACGACAACAAAAGTAACAGTAGGGTCAAGGTCTCACCGTTAAAGGATCAAAGAAACAACGCCAGCGTGAATGTTGAATAACGGTACTTATATTTTATTTTCAATACTGAAGTTTCAAGGTCCCATCACTCGGGGATCGAGAAAAGAAACGCCGGTGTAAATATTAAATAACGGATCTAAGGTTTTGCTTCGATCACACAGTTCACATTAGGGAACGAAAGATGCGTGCACCGAGTGGACCGTTGCTTGCGTCGGTCAGGATAAATAAACGTCGCATTAGTGAAATACTTTCGCCGAATGTAGTGCCGGAGGATGATTCTGTAGTTGGCTTAACGTGCGTACAGCTCAACGACGAAGTTGATGCCGTGTCCTCTCTGGCTCTTGAACTTGAGCGTGACGTTGTTGTATCCGGGTCCGCCGCCGAGCAGGCTGGCATAAGCGCCGTTGCCGTTGGTCTTCTGATCGAGCGCCTTCACCATAGTGATCCGTTCCCATTTGCTGATGTTGAACATCTTCTCTGTAGACTGCACTTGCATCCAGGCGCCTTTCTTGATGATGTTCTGACTGAGGACCAGCCTGTCGCCGGCCATTCTGTATCCGACGATCAAGTGATGGGACTTGTTCGTGCCATTGCTGGCGTAGCTGTTGTATTGCGGCAGCGAGGATACTTCGCCGACGATCACAGCGATCGCCGCAATTGCCAAGCAGACCAGCAGCTTCTGAGTAGACATGGCGAACTTTTTTTCTCTTCTCTGTAACTCGTACGAACTTTGAGATCACGATTCGATTGCTTGTCGAGTTATGATACCACACCTGTCGCCACTGTCCCTTATATACTCCGCGAGCGACGGTCTTATCAGCTCGCTTATCGTGATGTGTTTGTGACAATCCATCCGGTTGTGGAAAGATTTATTCTGGGAACACGTGGTTCAAGATGAAGACATCGGCCGCCTTGAATACCAGATGACATATCGATCGATTATCGTTCCAGATAGATCGTTTCACCGAAACATCGATGTCTAAGGTTCGAGGAACGAGCGGTCAATTGAAATGCTTATCTTTGCTAATTACAGGTGTCGATCGGGAACGCGATTAACGGGAAAAATGGTGAACCAAGATTAAGAAGAACGAGTGGACGAGTGAGTTTCGTCAATTTGCAATATTTCTCCTTTTCTGTGGACTAGGGACACCTTCTTCTTCAATAGTTCTGAATACAGCCGTTGTAATTGTTGACAATACGACTCAGCAGTAACTGTTTCATAATAATCGTCACAGTTGCTTTTTGCGCGCGGTATCCACGGAAACTTGCGTGCAATTATGCAATATATTAGGGGGACCCATAAGTAATCAATTATTTTGAAATCTAAAGCAAACTTTGTAGTAAATTCACCCTTTGCACTCGAGTGGTGAGTCTGAAGCACCAAAAATGAAAATGTTGTGGCATTATTTCAAAGAAATGACGAAAAATATTACAAAATATTTGTTACATTACACAATTTGTATTTAACAGATTACCAAACATTTAAATATTATATGTAAGAATCGGATCGATCTCGTATGATTGAAATGCAAATATTCTAAGACGGAAGAAAAATTTAGATTTAGAATTAAAATACCGCCGAGTGCAGGGGATTAAGATTCTCTAAGAATCTCCTTTTTTAATCTCCACCATTATCAAGGACAGTTTCCCTCTTACAGAAATCCAGGGTTCGTCAAGTAAAATATGACTCAAGGTGCCTCCTTGCATCTTCTACAGAATATATTTTATTTCTTAAATAATTCTCCAGAGATCTGAAAAGATCAGGGGGTGCAATATCCGGCGAGTACGGGGGTGCAGTAAAACTTCCCATTGCAATTTTTTGATTTTGAGGAAGTTCCCCTGTATGAAGCTTTGTCAATTTGCAGTATTACACCTTTTCCGTGGACTAAAAATGCCCTCTTTTCCAATAGCTCGGAATAGTTGTAATTGCTGACAATACGACTCACTGTTTCATTATAATTGGCACAGTTATTTTCAACAATGATACAGCAATTTTTAGTGATGCTAACAATATCCGGTGAGTACAAGGGTGCAGTAAAACTTCCCATTGCAATTTTTTGATTTTGAGGAAGTTCCCCTGTATGAAGCTTTGTCAATTTGCAGTATTACACCTTTTCTGTGGACTAGCGATGCCCTCTTTTTCAATAGCTCGGAATAGTTGTAATTGCTGACAATACGACTCACTGTTTCATTATAATTGGCAGTTATTTTCAACAATGATACAGCAATTTTTAGTGATGCTAACAATCACGGGGGAGGGGGGGGGGGTGCAGTAAAACTTCCCAAATGAAATGTTTATCTTTGCTAATTACTGTAACTGGAAAAGTGTTAACTAACTGGAGGAGTAACTGGAAAAATGTTGAACCCAGATTAAGAGGAGCTCCCGGACGATTTCGCGTACCAGTTCGAACTGTTCTCGAGCCGGTGAGTCACGTCGCGAAACGTAATTAAGCAAACAAATGTTCTCGCTATCGCGCGCAAACGTCTTTATCGCGGAATACGAGATCGCGTGTTTTCAGCGCACGGCTGGGTCAGGTCGTTTCTTCGAAGGCCGAAGAAATTTTGTCGTTCGACGGATCGCCTGCACGCGAATCGATGTCTTCGCAGCTGGGGACGATAATGATTACTATCTCGCCGATAGACCGTGTGTAAAGTGTTCGGCCCCGATCTCATAATAGACGACATTCTCTATAATTCACGAGCGACCCCCGACTCCCTGTCGAATGCTCTGCATCCCTGCTGTGTGCACACTGTTCGGTCGCGTACACACACACGCACACACACAGGTGCGTGCATGCGCGCACACCTCCGGATTCTATGAACGCGCAAACTCTCGATACCGGAGCCTTTGAAAGCATCCGCGTAACGTATGATCGAATAGTTTAACTTATGTACATCTAGATTGCCGCGAAAGTAACATAAATAGTTTATTACGCATTCACGGGACGTAGCTGGGCGCCGCGACGTCGCACAGTGTGACGAATGGCCTTTTCAGCTGGACGAAAGTCTAAATCGCCTATTTTTCTATATTTGTCGATTGATATGTTTACAGTTGTATAAAATATGAATAATTATTAATTTTTTACAACATTTAGTTGGTTTTTGCTAATTAAACAATATATTTTAAGTGATTTATAATTAAATAAAAAATACAACAAAGTTAGTAATGGATCTATGTAGCACAGAATGATTTAACAAGTAGTGGATATTATCAAAGAAGACGTCATTTTTAATTAGGGACAAAAACAACGTAATTTTGGAAAAATTATAGTACATGTTACTTTTTGGAGATTCAGATATATTCTAACGGGAAAGAATTATTCTTTGCTTTAGTATAAGGTTTCACTTTATAAATCACAGCTCTGTTTCATATTATTGTGTACTATTTTAATAAAAATATAATAACATGAAAAAGAAATAAAACGAAAGAAATAACAGAGATCAAAATCAGTCTTCAATAGGAACATTCGGTTGCTAAAGACTAATAACTTATAAAAAAATGTAAATAAAATATAATTAAACAAACCGCTGAGTGGCAACTGCGTTCGAAACGCCCGGCCCGAGCAATGATTGTCACGAGCGTGTACGTAAAACGACGTAACTTCATAGTAAAAATTAGTATAGTTGCGCAACGTTGCGCAAGCCAATTTTGGTACTAAAGTAAAGTAGAGAATCTCTACTTTATTCCTATGTAAAAATCATCGCGTGGGGCATATACTAATTCATTAACGAAGAGTAGTAACTTGGTCGTTTTTGTGGAAAAATAAGTACCGTCTTTGACACTTAATTTACAAAAATAGAGGAATGTTATCGATAATTTGGAATTACTAAAGTGAAAATACATATTTTGAGATGTTATATCCATCATATATAGGAAATTTAAACACTCCTTAGTACATTTTAACATATTTCGAGCGCGTATGGAAATGTGCCCATTCATTTATAGGTTAGGTGTTCGTTTTTTAGGTGAAGTTTACACGCTCTGTAAACATACAACGAAAGAATTTTAAGTTTTAATATTCAAGGGTTTTAATACATTGTTATTTTAGATTATATTAGCACAGTTAGTTTTCGCCGATTTGAAAGTTACTTTTGTCCAGCTAAAAAGGCCATTCGTCACACTGTGCGTCTGCGCAACGTTTTGCGATGAAGAACGAGGGCCGGCTCGTTCTTCGCGGGGAAAAGAATATTGCAAAAATCGTGTACACGTTCATATTGTTTGAATTTTAATGACGGCGTTTTCATATCGCCTCTGTACACAGCTGTTCCACCCTGAATCGTCATTCTGTTTGCTCGGCTTTTGTCGGAACCGTTCGCGCGGCTTCGAATTTGGCGGCCCACGTTGCAAACTCTCCTCTCTCTCTCTCTCTCTCTCGCTCTCTGCCGCTCGATTGCTATGGCGGAGGCTACTTTGTCAAGGTCGTTGTAGGTTGTTTGCCCAGATGCTTGTTAACCGTGTGAGCATCCAACATGTTACCTCGTGTATGCACTTAGTTCCCGCGCTGAGAGTAGATTCGCCGGGATCATTAAGTCAATTGCTAAATACCCGGCGACAGAATATCGGTTATGGCAACCACGAGTTGCTCCCGCAGGATCTGTGTCAGCGGAACCGTGTCAAGGACGTTTTTCGCGAGAACGTCAACCATCGTTGTCAGGATTTCCCCCTGGACGAGGTTTTATCGGAGCATCATTTTTACACAGCATGATTTATACCGCTGACGCAACGCAGCACTAACCTCCTACGGCCGAACGATGTAGACGGATAATTTCAGAAAGGCTAGATGGACGATAAATTCGAATTTATAACGTAAAAATATAAAATATTTAAATAGTCTGCTTAAATACAGGATGTATCGTGTAATATATTTCAGCAACGTGGCCGAGGGCGGCCATTACAGGAGCCGCCATTTTAGCGTTGCGTGCAACCTTGCCCGACAGCCATAAATTGTGAAAAACGTTATCGGCAGACAAGCGCGTTTACTGTGTGTAAAAAAATGTTCGAGGAATTATATAACACGAGATTCGGTCGAATATAGCACGCCTACGCTTTATCGCTAATTTTGCTGAAAGCTTCAACCCTTAAACGAACTCTCGAAATGAACTTCGAAAGGAGAGCTTAATTAATACGATTGACATCCATTCTCCACGAATCGATGAACGAAAACCAACGCTGCACGAGCCCGGTGAAACAGTGAAAATCGATTTAAATATTTCGTACGAACCCAGTCGTCCAATTGAGGACCGGTTACTTTTTTCCTTGGGGGGAAAAAAAATCAATTCATTTGCGGTTTTAAAACTCTGCATGGCTGTTCGTTACAGTTTCATGGGTTTACATGAATTTTTCAGCGAGCTTTCGGACACTTTTACACACAACTGCCTCCCGGGTTAGCTAAAAGTAAAAATTACAATAAAGCTTTGCTTTATGCACGAACTGGTATCGTCTGTTCATCAAGGATTTAATTTTATTGAAAAAATTGTCTCTAATTTCAACTCTAAACTACACGACCTATCGTTTCAGTAGTGGTTGAAGCGATAACGCTCTTCTTCCTGAAGGTACAACAACAATTTCAAGTTTGTTGACTCAGGTAACACAATTTCTAAAGACTCAACAATTTCTGAAGACTCAAGGAAAAAGAAATTGACCCATGTACTTTCTTTTTAATCGTGGCAACCAGTTGCGAAAACTTCTGCGAGGACTTCTACAGTGATTAACTTCGACGATAGTGTGAATTTTAACTCGAGACTTACCAAGCACAATTTCTAAAGACTCAACAATTCCTGAAGACTCAAGGAAGAAGAAATTGGCCCGGGTACATGCTTTTTAATCGTGGCAACCAGTTGCGAAAACTTCTGCGAAGACTTCTATAGTGAATAACTTCGATGCTAGTGTGAATTTTAACTCGCGACTTACCAAGCACAATTTCTAAAGACTCAACAATTCCTGAAGACTCAAGGAAGAAGAAATTGACCCAGGTACTTCTTTCTTATTCGTGTCGACCATCTGCGAAAACTTCTGCGAACATTTCTAAAGACTGAACAATTTCCTCACAATTTCTAAAGACTCAACAATTTCCTCACAATTTCTAGAGACTCAACAATTTCCGAAAACTCGAAAAAGAAGAGAAGAAAAGGGCTCGGAAAAACCGTGAAGAAAAATGTAAATTTGCAGAAAGTTTCGCAGTCTGGTTGGAACGCGGTGTTCATCTATTATATTTGCGCGGTGGCAATGGCGGACTGGAGGCCGACTGGAGAGGGTTGAAGCGGTCTGGAGCGGCCCGAAGCGAATCGTAGTCAATCTGAAGTGAGCTTCCGCGAAGTCGCCAGCTTTTTCGAGCGGGGTTTCGCTACAAATTTCATGGGACGGCGAACCCGCCGGTGGTTCGCGGACGATCCTACGTGTCCCCGCCGATTTCAATGAACCCCGGCCGCATGCAAATATTTATGCTCCCGAAGTCCACCGCGCGCGCGCGTCGTCTAGCCGTCGGCGGCGGTGGCTCGGGGTCTCTAAGTATGGGTGTAAATATCCCATGAACATTATGACGGAGGTCTTACTCGCGGCGACGACGCGACGCGGCGGTGGCGTTGTTGCGCGTTCACACGCGTACGCAAACAAACGCGTCCGACGTCACGACCACCTAGGCCGGAGAAGGAGCAAGATGGAGGGCAGGATGCGAGCGCGCTAGCATTATTCATTCGAACCTCGGGAGAGAGCTACTCGATCTCTGGCACCTGTCCCGGGTCTGCCGGATAGAAGGTATCGGGAGCATGATGACTTTGCCATTAATTATCCGGCTTTGTACTTCAGAAATCCGACGCACGGCTCGATTTCAACCGTCTTAACGAGCTATCCGCCGGATAGTGTATCCGGTTGTTGCGTCTAGCCGGTCCTACCGCGACCATAATACGCGCGCTCTCTGCCAATCGTTCGATAACCCTCGTGGCAATCCGAAAATAATATAAATTAACGCCGGATCCCGGAATAATTCGATACGTTTCTAGAAGATTTAATTGGATTACGATAAGGAGGATCAATCCACTGTTATCGATAACTTTGCGTGCCGGTGTTGAAACGGTAATCGCAAATAGCCTCTCGGAAAGAGAGAGAGAGAGAGGGGGGCAGTTGGAAGAAAGAAGGGGATGGAGGAAAAGAAGGGATGCGGGAGTAATGAGCGTTGAGGTCACCCGTTACGACAATTAGGCGGACAGAAAAGTTCCATTGCAGTTTTGCAGCTTCCTGACTGGCCCTATAAGGGCCCGGAATGACAGCTACCAGTTTTCTCCATTACTCAGAGCCGTCCACGTCTCTTCGGGAATTAACATTACGGCCGGGCGACGGCGGAGCAACGATATTCCGTGTTCGACGCGGAGCATCTGTCTGGGGAATCGAAGTCGAAGCTGTTTTCGTCGGTTGTCCGCCGGGGAAACGATCGCTACAATGGGGTATTTGACCCGAAAAGCCGGAAAAAATTGTTTAAGGTACAGCTTTCCCAGGTGGCCTTGATCCGCCCCAGTGCGCGTGCCTTGTGCAAGATCGTACAAGGTTGCAAGGGTTCGGGAGGCGGCAAATCATTGTTCGATACCTCAAGGATGGGGCTTTGCAAGGGTGAAAAGCGTTAGATAAAAGATAAATCTAGCGCGCTCGCTATAAGGCAGGTCCTACTTTTGCGTTTTCGAGCGACATTTTGCATTATTCGGTCGCACGATGCCTGTCAGAGAGGCAATCTGAGCACGCGTGGCCGACAACGTAAACAATGGCGCTGCCGTAGCTTCGGCCACGCGCGCTCAGATCTCTGACAGGCATCATGCGACCGAATAATGCAAAATG
>CM052131.1:1518172-1528648 GCA_028454255.1 Halictus ligatus
CTTTCCAAGGGTGAAAAGCGTTAGATAAAAGATAAATCTAGCGCGCTCGCTATAAGGCAGGTCCTACTTTTGCGTTTTCGAGCGACATTTTGCATTATTCGGTCGCACGATGCCTGTCAGAGAGGCAATCTGAGCACGCGTGGCCGACAACGTAAACAATGGCGCTGCCGTAGCTTCGGCCACGCGCGCTCAGATCTCTGACAGGCATCATGCGACCGAATAATGCAAAATGTTGCTCGACAACGCAAAAGTAGGACATGCCTGGTAGCGAGCGCGCTAGATTTAGCCTTTATCTAGCACTTTTGACCACTGATAAGCCCCATCTTTGCATTATCGAGCCATAAATCCGCGCCTCCCGAACTCTTGCAACCTTGTACGATCTAGCGTCGTGTGCGGCACACCTTAAGCGTTATATATAGGCTCAATGCCATAATGTAGTAGGTCGTTGAATTCGCCTTAACTTCAGCTACAACATTCTGAAATCAAAAATATAAAACAATTAAATTGACCCTCACTTTTTATAAAAAAAAAAATTTGTTCAGAAGTTTTATGTATTGACAGTACATGTCGTGGAATGACAAAATTAAAATCGCAAGGCTACGCAGGCAGGCACATTAGGATGATTCGATCCCAGGGAAGAGGAAGCGTTTCTTTCGGGGCGGAACACAATAACGCGTTACCGGATTGTTCGCATGACCGGGCCGAAGTTCGGTTGCCTGGTAGCAAATGGATAGGTGTTACCTAAGCTAGTTACGGATCCTTCGATAAACACAGACGGACAAACGTTTCCTAATTGTGCCGGGAATTGTTTACGCTACCTCGCGGCACCTTCCGGCCTTCCTGCGTTCATGGCTATTCCGTGTTTGTCTCCCCGTTTCTTGCTCGTCTCTGTCACGTCTTCCGGAAGAATGGACGACGAAAATTTCGTCGGAGGATTAACGACGGCGGATCTTAATTAGATTGTTCGCGTCTAGCTGTCTTCGCCGGGAGAATCTTTTTTCGTTCGTTATCCCGGCGCTCCTCTAATGGACGAGAAGTTTTGTTTACGACAATGATTGCCGCGAATACGACGCACCAATACGAACCAGACCCCTCTTCGCTCTCGCATTTCGTCCTTTGCTCGCTAGGTGAAATTACGTGGCAAAAGAGTCGCCGCGAATCTTTTTACCTCGAACGATTCGGTCCTCCGGAAGGCAATTCTGAACAATCTGGAGAACGGGCTGTTGTTCGGGCATTTTACATAATTTTGCACAGCAGGAAAATTTATGGAAGCTGGAGAATATATGTAGTTTTTGATAAGGTATTTGTTAAAAGGATGAGATCATTCATTTTCCCAGAGAAAATCCGGAAAATCACGGGCGACGGTTGATTTGACAGACAATTCTTGGGAGAGAGATGTTGATATTACATCAATTTCTAAGTAAGATTTTGCAGCAGGAAAATTGCTAGAAGCTGGACAATATTAGGGCGGCCCTTAAGTAATTAATTACTATTTTGAAATCTGAAACAAACTTTGTAGTAAATTCAAGTTTTTAATTCTTAATTTATTATATAATCTCCATCTTTATCAAGGACAGTTTGCCATCTTTCCTCCGAATTTTCGACAAGCTAAATATGGCTCAAGGTGCCTCCTAATATATTCTACAGAATGTTTTATCTCTTAAATAATGCTCCAGAGATACTCGGTCAATTTCTAAACAAGATTTTACAGCAGAAAAATAGCTAGGAACTGTAAAATATATGTACCTTTAGATAGTGTATTTGTGAAAAGGACGAGCCCATTAATTTTGTCAGAGAAAATCTTCGAAATGACGGATTTTGTCAGATAGTTAATTTGACAGACAATTCTTGAGGGAGGGGTTGATACTCGGTCAACTTCTAAACAAGATTCTGCAGCAGAAAAATTAATAGAAGCTGTAGTACGATATATGTACTTTTAGATAAGGCATTTGCGAAAAGAACGAGCCAATTAATTTTTGCAGAGGAAATCTTGAAAATCACAGATTTCATGACACAGTCAATTTGACAGACAATTCTTGAAGGGGAGGTTGATACTCGGTCAATTTCTAAATATGATTTTGCAGCAAGAAAATTAATAGAAACCGTAGTACGATATATGTACTTTTAGATAAGGTATTTGCGAAAAGAACGAGCCAATTAATTTTTTCAGAGGAAATCTTGAAAATCACAGGTTTCGCGAGACAGTCGATTAGGCAAGTTCTCTTAGTGTTTGGGCGTTACTGCGGCCTGTTTCATATGGTTGTTTTACACGAACCCCTCGCGGCGGGTATGGTCGTCGTCGTCTCGAACGATCCATCGATTTACTGCCGTTTTACTACTGCCGCGACGCGGCCGCCTGTTTCGACGGTGCATAAAGCTGCATAAAGAGACGGTCTCTGGCTCGGGGTTGCGGAGGACGAGCGCGAGATACGAGCCGCGACAGGTGAGGCGTACAACAAATCGAGGCTGCCGTTTCTCGGCAGGAGGAGGACCAAAAAAAAAAAATAAAAGAATGAGTATCGGCCGTTTAACACCCCCCGGCGGTGTGGCCCGCGTGGCCGATACCGGGCGAATTATTGCACCCTGCCAATTTACGAGGATTACACGCGTAGGGAAAGGGCCGCAGGGACGTCGTACGAGGACTTTACGGCCGCGCACGTCGCCCTTCTGAAAGTCCGAGGCTTTCTGAGGATTAGCCGGCGACTTGTGGCCGCAAACCTATCGAGAATTTTGATTATTCTAGCTCCCCGGGGCGCAGACATCGCGATCTTATCCGTGGACACGCTGGGAACCGGAAGTCATCGTTGTCCACAGCGGAGGAAGCGTCCGACAGCTTTATTAAGCTGTGCGCGATTTAATTGTTCCGCTCAGGTGACATTTTCCATAACCAACAAATGACATTCGTACATTACCTTTTGCCGTTCTCGGCAATCTTTTTACACATTTTTGTCTTACGTTTATTACAACTTTGGCCTTTCTTCTTGAAAGCGAAAAGAGAAACAAAAGATTTTTATTAGGTAGAATTTGTTGGTCATTTTTCCCGCATTGATATTTCCAATCGGGGCAAATTTGTTTAACACTAGATCCACGGAACCCGTCAAAATGACGGATATTTTTATATTGCGAATATTGAGATTGTGAAAATGCATCCAAGAGTTTAATTATGCACCACGACAGCACAAAGATGTTGCTGCCGAAATTTTGCTACCCGAATTGCAACTGACTCGAGTGAAATGAAAATTTATTATCTTTCTTAACGCTAGATTTACGGGACCCGTCAAAATGACGGATTCTAATATTTTTAAATTGCGAATATTGAGATTGTAAAAATGCATCCCGAGTAATAGTTTAACAAATTGATTTCTTTGGGTATATATTATTAAAAAGATAGCTACAAACTTTGACAGATACATTCATGTTATTTTTATAAATATAAAATAGTCGTTTTTAGTGCTGCGTAAACCTAGTGCTAAAGCCGTATGAATTACAACGAAACTGGTTAACGAAAGAGTCTTACACTTCTCTAAAATTCTCACCTCGAGTTACTATTGTATACAAGAAGTGTACATTTATTTATCGAATACTATATCACTGCACACGCTTGCAATCAACTTAAAGAAGGAACCAAACATTTTAAAACATGTGAAAACAATGATTGGACACAATTCTGCCCGTGGTAAAAAATCTAATGCTTCTTCCCGGTAAAAAAAGATCTTCATTTTAGGTGACATGAACCGACATCTTGTTCCAGGCAAGTGACTTACAGTGGAGTCGTTCGGGTTCATCTTTTACGTGAGTTTTTCGCAAATAAAGATCGAATTACGCGATAACGCGATCTCTTAGGCGAACCGTGAATAAAAAGAGGATAAATCGTGGTGTGCACGTCGACGGGAACACGGAAGAAGTAATGACCGACGGGATAAATCGTAATGGCCGGGCGCAATAATACGGGCGAATCGATCGGATGTTTAGAACGGCGGGATTACGGTTGACGTGAGTAATTATTTAACTTTATCGTGGAGCGACGAATGCAAATTGCCTGTACAAATGTACGCGTCGTGTAACGGTTACATTCAATTCTGTAGGGGCAATCAGAACGCCATAAACCAAAACTATCGCGGCTCAACGCGGGCGGACGGAGATTCCCTTCGTGCCGCATATACAATCGGCGATGAACAACGGATATTCGTGACACGCCATTTCAATATAAAATAAACATATCGCCGATCAATCGCGCGTGTTTAATTAACGGACGGAAATGGTGATTTTCCGGGCGAAGCTTTTCCGCGAATCCGCCGACAAACCGATGATCGAACGAGCAAAGATCGCGGTGAGGCCGGGATCGCTGCGATCGATTCGCCGCCGCGTTGTTCGCGAAACGGTGTTAAGATTAAATTAATCTTGATTTCAGGGAACCGATGCCTAGAGCCTTCCGGTGGTTATCTCTCTGCGGTGCTCGTGTTTTCAATCGTTCGTCGCGATCGTAAACACCTGAAAAACTGAATCGGCGCTATTTTAATTCTAAAACTAAATTTTTCTTCCGTCCTAGAATATTTGCATTTCAATCGTACGAAACCGATCCGATTTCTACATATAATATTTGAATGTTTAGTCACCTGTTGAATACAAATTTTGTAATGTAACAAATATTTTGTAATATTTTTCGTAATTTCTTTGAAATGATGCCACAATTTTTAGTGGTGCTTCAGAGTCACCAATCGAGTGCTAAGGGTTGATCTGTCTGCTACTTTAAGTTGCTCCTATACATTTTTATTATAAATGCATCCAAAATTCACCGTCTAGTGATTATAACTGTTTCGGTAGTTCTAGAATAATGCAAAATGTTGCTCTAAAACGCAAAAGTATTACCAGCCTGGCAGCGAGCGCGCTAGATTTATCTTTTATCTAACTATTTTCACCCTTGAAAAGCCCCATCTTTGCATTATCGAACAATTGTTTGCCATCTCCCGAAGCCTTGCAACCTCGTACGATCTAGCGTCGTGTGCAGCACACCAAGGCCACCTGGCAAAGCTGGACCTTAAAGTATCTGATTCAGCACTTGGTATCGAATAAACCAATAGTTTCGTTGTTTTTTAGGAAATAGAAATATCAATTACGTAAACAACAGTCCTCAATATTCAGAAACTGCGTCTCGCCCCCCTAGAAATCATAATCCGTCCCACCTGGGATGTAACGGAGTACTATTTCCAGGTAAGCCGCTCGAATCTCGCTGTTCACCTTTCGCGGAGCACGTTGCACAATGTAAGCCTCTATCGCGAGGTTCCTTATCATTGCAAAAAAAAAATCGTCACGGTCTCGCTTTATCACCGATCCGTATCGTAATCGAAGGACGTATCGGCGAACGTCAACCGGACACGGAGCGTGCTCTAATGGAGTCAAGATATCGGGCGAGGAGCATTCGGTTTGACGGATCAACGAGTACGCGTCCTTCGGCGTTAACAGAAATTGGATTTGGATCACTCGCGGCTAAACGATCGTTTCCACGGGTTGCCGCGAAGCCCGTTCCCGAAGAACGGAATCGTCTGTCCCGGGCGCAGGGAGCTGTGGCTGCCAGATTATACGATTACAAGTTATGTCAGCGAGAATGGAGTTATTGGCGAACAGAGCACGGGGCCCCCGTACACCACGGAAGAACTTGCCCTGACGTACGCTAATGCGATATTGGACAACCGTTGCCGCGTAATGCCAGCCTACGAAGGCGTCCACGCACACTGTCTTCCCGCGAATAGTCCATTAACAAAGCGAAAACGATACGGTCCTCGACCGCGATTATTATGCAAGACGTCTCCCGCAACGTAACAACCTCGGGAACAACAGAATCTCTTTGCGGACACGAATAACACAACGATCTACTTCGATCCGCGCCGACAACTTCATTCGAAACGATTCGACTTAATCCTTGTTCGTCCACCATTTTCCCAACTGAATTTCTACTTTGGTAGAAATTACATGATAGCTTTTAGTCCGAAGCCCCTGTTCTTCTACGTATGGACCGTTCATTTTGAAACAAATCTATATAATCAAATTAAATATTGATGAAACAACAGAAACAATGCCAGACCTCGTATAATTTGCCTATATTTTTGAATGAACAAATATATTAACCTTTTAACCTTTCATTTTCTCGAAACAAAAGAAAATGGACTCACACCACTTTCAAAATAAACGGTCCATATTTTGTGTTCTTTCCGAAAGTAAATTCCCGAATCGACCTTACGATCCTTTCGGACGATAAGGATGATAATTGTTTGCACGAATGAGAGTTAAAGTTGCAGTGTACAACACGGAACTATATTGACCATTTCCGGAGCCTAAACTGTTGTTGCTTATGCGGGAGTCGCAGTTAGACTAAATTTACAGGATCTCCCGTTAACTCGCGGCTGAACATATTGAATGAATCGATGCATAAACGCGCAACGGAAACAAGAACGGGAAAGTTTAATGAAGAAACCCTTGAAACGCTTTTTGTCCCCGTGTTTTGCTTATTCGCTCTTCAACGATCATTTCTCTGATCCGGTATAGGAAACGAACGAGATTTGATTACGAGCCCCCCTCGCGTCCTCTGTACGAGGAAGAGGATTCCGCTTTGGCCCCGGGACCAACAGGAGAATCGTAACCCTTTCAGCATCTCACGGGAAATATCTGTCATTACGTTAATTTGTTCCCTTGTCGCGGACACTCGTTTCTTTCCCGGTTTGTTCCCTTTTTATCGTGGCGGAAAATGAGAATAGTTTTCAAAGGGCCGGCGGAAGTCTATTTCCGTGACGCTGTATAAAGGACCCAGAAAAAAAAAACTTAATTTCGTTCAAGCAGCTCTCTCTCTCTCTCTCTCTCTCTCTCTCTCTCGATAGGCGTGTAAGTGTATGCATGTGGGCCGACATGCGGGTAATCGTTTCTTCCTCGTTTCTCTCGCGTCGGATACAAATTTTTTAGATTATCCTCCTTTTATAATCTGCAGATTTCCTAACGAGCCGCCTATCGCGCTCCGTGGAACAAAAATCCCGGAACATGGTCACGATAACTACGTGCTCTTTCGTAATCGACCACCGTAATCTGATTGCGTAATTGTCCGCGAGTAATCGCAGCGATGCAACGTTGCAGTCTTTGAACTGTTGCGTCTCTTACACGTCTTATTGTTGGAGTATCTATTATAGCGCACGCTGAAGTAATTCGTAGCTTCATATCTTCCGGTGTTGTTGCTGCATCTCGATGCACAATATTTTTCAATGTTGTCGTCAATAGTTTTCAATGTTTTCAATGTTTTCCCCACAAGAAAAAATCTAGTTAAATCTGGACTTCGACAACATGTGCTTGAATAAAGAAGTTCATTCGAACATTTCTGATGGCAATATTTTCATAATTTCAGTAATTGTTTTCCCCACAAGAAAAAATCTAGGGCTGTTAAATCTGGACTTCGACAACACGTGCTTCAATAAAGAAGTTCATTCGAACATTTCTGATGGCAACATTTTTATAATTTCAGTAATTGTTTTCCCCACAAGAAACAATCTAGGGCTGTTAAATCTGGACTTCGACAACATTTCCTTGAATAAAGAAGTTCATTCGAACATTTCTGATGGCAACATTTTTATAATTTCAGTAATTGGTTTCCCCACAAGAAAAAATCTAGGGCTGTTAAATCTAGACTTCGACAACATGTGCTTGAATAAAGAAGTTCATTCGAACATTTCTGAAGGCAACATTTTCATAATTTCAGTAATTGTTTTCCCCACAAGAAAAAATCTAGGCCTGTTAAATCTGGACTTCGACAACACGTGCTTGAATAAAGAAGTTCATTCGAACATTTCTGATGGCAACATTTTTATAATTTCAGTAATTGTTTTCCCCACAAGAAAAAATCTAGGCCTGTTAAATTTGGACTTCGACAACACGTGCTTCAATAAAGAAGTTCATTCGAACATTTCTGATGGCAACATTTTTATAATTTCAGTAATTGTTTTCCCCACAAGAAAAAATCTAGGGCTGTTAAATCTGGACTTCGACAACATGTGCTTCAATAAAGAAGTTCATTCGAACATTTCTGAAGGCAACATTTTTATAATTTCAGTAATTGTTTTCCCCACAAGAAACAATCTAGGCCTGTTAAATCTGGACTTCGACAACATGTGCTTCAATAAAGAAGTTCATTCGAACATTTCTGAAGGCAACATTTTTATAATTTCAGTAATTGTTTTCCCCACAAGAAAAAATCTAGGGCTGTTAAATCTGGACTTCGACAACACGTGCTTGAATAAAGAAGTTCATTCGAACATTTCTGATGGCAACATTCTTATAATTTCAGTAATCGTGAACTAAAAAATTAGGAACCAGTCATTTTAACTGGTTCGATGGTTCCAGTATTAAACTCTACAACTTCTTCTGTAACTAACATTTACTCGTATTGTTTGAAACAACCGAGATAGTCAAGCTCGGACAGAGTTCGTGGAACAGGGTGTATATTTTTGTCGAGCAACGGATGGACGTTGTTGACGCACAGGTCGAAGAAGGACAGCGGTGGTATTTCCCTAAAATATGGAGACGGCGGACGCGCGGGAAGACACGGACGGAATACTGGTCACATAATCCCTTGGTAGCAAACTTGTCGCATTATCCGTTGCATCACGTTCGGCAACTAGGCGCGAGTTTACAGCTAAGGGACATTAGGTACCGGGGACGCTAAGACAGCTGACAACGGGCACGAGCCACCTGAGGAACTAACGAGGCGAAGTTGACTCGGCGCGCTGAGGAATGCATGGCAACAAATTACGGCGAACACACTCGGCCAGAGAGAAATCCTGGCGAGCGACTCGAGCACCGGTGCCGAAACTGTTACGAGGAAAACAGGAGAAAGAGAAACACACACGTTGATCAATTGTAAACAGTCGCTGTCCCGAAGGGGGTCTCGTTCGAAATAGGACACCGGTATGAATCACGTGATTGATAGACGAGACCGGGGCCCCGTCGACAAATGCCTTCGCCGTCGCTTAATTCGTATTTTTACTTTCAAATTGCATCCGACTGCTGCTTCCACGTTGCAGAGCAATGAGAGGCAGATACATCATGTCCTATCAGAGGAAGCCATCAATGGCGTAACCGGGAAGCCGTCCAAACTTCTCTAACGATGATGTATCGAGGCAGCACGAGACCCCTAACTTGCGGCCATTCCGATACACCGTAAGTTAACGGTTCTTTCTCACTTTCTCTGTCTGAAACCCCCCCCCCCCCCCCCCCCGCCGCCTTTCTGTTTCATCCTTTCTTTTGCCACCCTCACCGGGAGAAGCATTACGTCCCTTGGTGTCCTTAAGGGGGCCGGCTGGCATTTGGCCTTGACTGTCACGCTATGTTACGCTGTGCCTTTTTTTCTAGACATTTTGCGTCCTAAATAAGCAAGTGATAAATTAATAATGCATACCACCGTGTTTCTATATGTCTTTGCTACGTCTGTATAGAGCCTAAATTAAGTAAATCTCTCGAAATTAAGAGAATCTCTAAGCGGCAGCCATCTTGCGACGTCATACTTGCTTCAGAATTCGAATTTTTGCGGAATATTACCAATTACTCCAGGATGAGGTAGAAATTCGCAATTTGGGGTCCATACAGACGTAGATTGGACTTTTAGGAAACAGAATTGACCACTTCTAAACTGCTCATTGCAATATCGAAGCGGCAGCCATCTTGCGACGTCGTACTTGCTTCAGAATTCGAATCTTCTGCCGAACATTACAAATTACTCCACGATCACGTAGAAATTCGCAATTTGGGCTCCATACAGACGAAGATTGGACTTTTAGCGAACACAATTGACTTTGCCGGCCCCCTTAAAGTTGCACATCGATGATGACTGTGACAGATAGCCCCGCCATTTCTCGCCGTCGGGAAAAACATGTCGGACGCGACGGTTCGCTAAAAAACCGACCCCGTGCCGCCAACCTTCGCGAACGCGAATTACGTCGGTCAAATTGTGGAACGCCATCAATTTTCGTTTGTTAAGCTGGATGGCCGCGTTATTCCTTCAATGCGACCGTTTGTGAAGAAATCGAACGGCGCGTTGAGCTCCCCGCAAATTGCTGAATTAGGGTTTCTCATTCATTTCAATTAACGGGGGAAGAAAGGCCCTCGCCGCGGGCGCAGATTCGATGATAATGCGGCTTTCGAAATACTCCATTAGCCGTGTGCCGACTTGGAATGATCTTCGAGGAAACTTTTTCGGATCAATGGGGAACTGTCGCCGTGATTTTGGTTCTCACAGTGTGAACTGCGCTTAACCCTTTGCACTTCTTTGTCGATTTAAATGAATTCGGTACCGATTCAACCGGTCTTCAACCACTATAAAAATTATTAATAGAGCAAATGCGTAGAAATAGACTATTTCAGAGAATGCAATGTAACTTTAAAACGTTGACGGAATTATTTTTTCAGGTTTTAAAATGAATTTTTACGTTAATATATTCATTG
>CM052131.1:1528748-1544518 GCA_028454255.1 Halictus ligatus
TTATAATTTGCGATTACATTGTGAAATAGAATTTAAGACTTATTAATTATATAAACTTGTTTGCCATGGCCCCACTTTCTTGGTAAGCTCCTGCCAATTATTAATCTAAACACACTGTTTTTGTTTCGGAGTACCTTTTCGTTCAATGAACATCGGCAATTCTTTTCCTGGATTTCTAATTAAAATTTTCTACCGAACTTTCCGAAGTTCCTGTTCTCAAAATTGAGATTTTTCGTCTTTCTGTTTTTAAAATTGATTATTTCCAACCGGTGGTCCCTCCATTTATTATAGATACATATGTATATGATCTAAGCTTCTCGTGGATCTAGTTGCAACATTTATCGTTCGTCAGAGTAGAGGGCGTAAGAAATCTAGTTGTTGGTAACGATGTCGGTATTTCAGATCGTGACACACGAAACCTCAAATGGTAATTGTTCTACTCCTACACCTCGTCTGTGCTATTATTATCCGATAATGTAGATTTCTGTATTCTCAAGATGTCGATAATGTAAATTCGCATTTTATAGATGCGTATTAGTTTTCTGTCTTATCGACAACATTATTATTGATTAATTGTATTTTATGTCAAATAGTTTTAGAAACTTTGTAAATATTTTTGTTCATCGTTTATCAAGAACGTTTCAATCAATGATAAACAACCAGATCCAAACTCTATTATTTAAAATATCATAACGAAAATATTACTGCATGGAATATTATTATATGGAATCTAAATTCCATATAAATCGGAGAATAACGACGATGAAATTAATATTGCAAAACCGTAGTGTCTTTACAAACGCGAAGGAAAAATACTACAACTATAGTATAGAGTATAGGGACTATTTCCAGGGATCATGAAAAACACCTTTAGCTTCTGTGACTTTAATCCAATCATCTTTATTTCAATCGTTTGGAACACCTTTTCTTGAATAGCAAAACATACTTTGCCGCGGATGACATCCAAAATTAATCGATAATATCTTCTCAGACCATCTGTACACCAGCTTTATTATAACACGGTTATACGCAGACCTTAGACATACATTATACATCAATACCTACTTAAAAATTATCGTTGACATATTCATTCTCGTATCACAATTCTACGGCA
Organism: Halictus ligatus; assembly: GCA_028454255.1. NCBI lineage: Eukaryota > Metazoa > Arthropoda > Insecta > Hymenoptera > Halictidae > Halictus > Halictus ligatus. The sequence continues at coordinate 1,529,863 of CM052131.1, forward strand.
TCCACAATTTTTGATTGCCTATAATTCGCTATTATCTTTTGGCTGGGACTATAACATCGATCGGTTTCCTGGTTCGCGCTAAATATCTTCCGCTTCCATTTCTCAGTTTCGGAGCCATCTTGGATGGAAAGGCTTGCTAATTTTTCAAAAAAGTATAGGCAACTCTTTTGCAGCATGTGATTTTCATCGTTGAGCTGCGCTTGGAGATAATTAACCATGATCACTCTACTTCTGAGGTCGTACAATTGTAACGATAGCCTCTGCATTTCGGTTTCTGTTCTGGATCTTTCTTGTAGTTCCGCGTCTACCAACGTTTTGTTATTCATTAACTGTTCCATTAACTTCCTGTTGGAATCGATTATGTCCAATAATTGGCCCTCGAGGGCATGAAGATTCTTCCTTTTCATCCTCAACGCGGATTCTTTCTTAATATTCTTCATTATCTTTAATTGCTTCGGTTTTTCTTGGAGTTTCGGGAACCTTTTGAGAGCACAACTCTTTAACAAATTTCGGTGGTATCTACCCTGAAAAAAAATAATAAACATACAATAAGTATTGTGGACACAATGCTCATTAACTGGACTGCAGATATTTATGCAAATTGTCATTTTAATATGTCTATCTGCGATGAAAGGGTGTCCATGTAAAGAATCGTAAGTGTACGATTATAAAAATAAAAATTGTAAAAGTCGTAATTACGATTTTCTTTTAAATGTCCAGATGAAATACTAATTTTGCTAAATTAAATTTACTAACTTGTTTGGTTGTCTAATCGTGTAACTGTTTAACCCTTTACGTGCGACTAAAATTTTTTCAAAACCTGTTAATCTGTTCTGTCTACAGATTTGATTAAGCTTTAGATCTTTAAAATTCTTTAAAATCTTTACTGAACCCCAACCGTAAAGTTTTCATTTTACAGGATGTATTTCGATTGCATAAAATCTGCAGTTTAATAGTAAAAAGGAAGACGAAACATACTGTTCTTCTATTCAATCGATTTTCATTCTTCGTTCCAGACGTTAACGAAGATTTCTTACAGTTCACGAATAATCGTTTCTTCACTGATTTGCTTTCCGCTGTTTCTTCTCTTTTTATCAGAAGCTTTCGAATCGCCTTAAAGGTGTTGATAGGAATGCGATTACGAGCGATGTCTATCCTCGTCAAAACAGTGTTCGATTTCAAAACATTGTTTATATCCTCCGCGATTTGTTTCGTCAGCCCACAACGTTTAAAGCTCAACGTCTTCAGCCAACAATCGAATTGCACAGCGTGCAGCAAGTTTCGTACGCCGTTGTCACCGAATGTTGGATTCTGGTTCAAGATCAGTGTGTGCATTCCTTGGATCTGAAATAAAAATTATTATTATTATTCGATTCCAAGTATTCTTCAAACACTTCGCACCATTTAACAACTTCTGTTCTGAAATTTTTACTAACTTCAACCAGAAAGGGGATATCACTCGTTACCATGCGTTCATGTGATTTGTGTGAATCATCCCTTACACATAGTGGTTGGATAAAATAATCCAAAGACTAGTGGATAGATTGATAAGATGTTTAATATTGCATTTACAGGAGACAAACGAAATAATGGAAACCATTCACTAACTGAGAAAATTCTTCTGATGGAGTTTTTTAGAAATTCCTCCAAAATAATAAATAGACCAGTGGATAGAATGATAAGAGCTTCAATGTTGCATTTACAGGGGACAAACAAAATAATGGAAACCCTTCACTAACTAAGACAATTCTTTTGATGGAGTTTTTAAGAAATCCCTCCAAAATAATTAAGAGACTAGTGGATAGAATGATAAGAGCTTCAATGTTGTATTTACAGGGGACAAACAAAATAATGGAAACCCTTTGCCAACTAAGAAAATTCTTTCGATATTGTTTTTAAGAAATCCCTCCAACACAGATTAACCCTTAGCAGATTAACTCGAATGGCGACTGCAAGGCGCCACTAAAAATTGTTGTATCATTATTCCAAATATTTTCTACATTATTAACTTTCTTTCTATTTAATAAATTACTAAACACTTCAGTATTGTACGAGTAAATCGCACTATTTTCGTGTGTACAACATGAAAAGAAATATATACAGAAGACAAATATTCTAGGTCTGAAGGAATGTTTAGTTTTAGAGCTAAAATGGCTTCGAGTGCAAAGGGTTAATATATATTCACTGTGCAAACACGTCCTCCTGACTGAGAAGAGAATAATAAGCTCTTTCTTTTTAAGAAGAACAATACATAGTCTTGCTTTAACCCCTACAACACTGCAACTCCCAATGTCAACAGGTGTGACACAATTTCTAAGCAACGTTCCCATCATTTTATCCAAACTCTGCAACAATCATCTTCCCAAGCAATTCACCTTCTCAGCAGAATAGCATCCGCAAGATCGATCAGAAGACTGCATCCACACATTCTGCAACAAGTCAGCTTTCCTCCTCTTCAGGAACAGGTACAGACTGGTGCCACTTCGGCTGGTGAGACGACATCCGGACAGATTCAGGATACGGATGTTCGGGTTGTTCGCCAAGCAATCCAACAGCGTTTGGCAGCCTAAACAAGAAAAATATGTGTTAGAAGCTACCATACAATTACTATATATTAAAATTTCTTGCAACTCTAACGTTGCAACTTTTTAACGTGTGTACTTCAATTACGAAAACTAGTTCTTTGCTGTGGTACGATTATTCACTATATTCACAATCTATGCAACATATACTGGAGAACCATTTATGTCTTAAAGTTTTCAGTATGCGTTATAAGCAGTTTTGAATTGTAAAATTTTTTGGATAGTGTTTTGTTGCTCAATATATATATATATAAATGAAACATTCTATTTCAGTTAAATTGCATTAGTTGCCCGAGTTTATAGAATTTGTTTTCCTTCTGTCTCCCAACAAATCCATAAATCTTATATTCTATAATCCCATATAATCCAATTAAGCGCGAGAAATAATTAGTTCGGACCGTAACAAGACTGTGTAAAAAATTGTCCAGTACGACGAAAGAGTAGACAAATCAATTACAGCCAAAAGTTATAATGCAAGACTTACTATCACTCTGAAAAAAATTCATAACAATTGTTAAATTTGTCAGCGTTTACGAAAATGTTTCTTGCGATTTCGGCGCTTGAAAATGAAAAACTCTTTTTTGTTTTTAAACAAATGAGTGACGGGGATGTTTCGAGAACATTCCAAAGGAAGCAAATCCGAAAGAAAAATTTTGTTTATCCCCTCCACGACTCGCAGGAGGGCCGGGGCGAAGTTCGAGGGGAAAATTAAGAAAGTGAAATTGTCTCCTTTCAAAATAATGAAAACAATACTAACCGACGTCGCCGATTTTGCATCTGACCAACGACAGATAGGTGAGCTTTTCGTTGTTCTTCAGCCCGGCGCAAAGGATGCTGAGGTACTTGCGGGACAGCGGGATCCCGTCGATCGTGATCGATGTGATCCTCGGCGAGTCCCTCGCGCAGACAGCAATGGAGTCGACCAGACAGCGCAACAGGAAGTTCGTGTAAAGGATCGGCCACAGTTCGTCCTTTCCGCATCGCCTGGACGTTCGAAATTCTCGTCTTCCGTCAATGCGTTTGCCATCGCCGGTTCTTTAGCCTTTCCCTCCGCATCGTCTCGCACTCCATCCATCCCATCTCCTTCTTCCATACCATCTCCCCATCCTCCTTGCCACATTTCCCCCTCCTCTCTCATCCTTCCTCGGTCCAGGCGACGCGACCTGCAAGCTTAAACTTTCTGCGAGTAGTATCCGAAAGAGGAAATCTCTTTTTCTCTCTCTCTCTTTCTTAGTTTGAGAAATTTGAGGGGCTCGGGAGAACCAGCGTCAGATCGAGACTTGTTCCCCCACTCTAATTTTCTACCGCGCCATTCCCCCGGCACGTGACCGGTCGCGTGACGCGGTACCGGCAGAGTGGGGGTTACTTTTTCCCCTCGATCCGTGCTCCCTCCCCTCCTCTGGGCGGAACCTCGTGTGTAGCACTTTGATTTAATGAAAAGAATTTAATTGAAAGATCGAAAGAGTTTGACTCTTTCTGAAATTTTCATTCATTTTCATTCTACGAGTTCCAACGAGTAAAAGTTTGAATTGTTTATGGTGAACTGTGTTTGTGCTACGCAAAAGGTTGTTGGTTATAAGAACATTGTAATGTTGCACATGAAACGGTCGATGTTACTCGATGACGACAATTCACGAAGATTCTGCTAACGATGACAATTAACGAAGGCTGTATTTTCGTTTTATGATTAAAATAGATTAAAATGGATGCCAGATACAGTACGTTCGAATGAATTCGACGTAATCTCCTTTCGCTACATGCATAAGAACACGGTTTTCAATTCGAACGCTTAGTTATATGATAAAAGATACATCTATGTAATGTAGAAACAAGTTATTTCGAAATATAGTAATTATGGTACAGATTATAATGTAGAAAGCATTACAAGTCATTTTAAAAGAGAGTAATCGTGACACGCACATAATATAGAAAACATTACAAGTTATTCCAAAAGATAGTAACTGTGATATATGTGGAAAGCATTACAAGTTATTTTGCAAGATAATAATTGTGACACGTATATGACATATGTGGAAAGCATTACAAGTTATTTTACAGGATAGCAATTATGATACGTACACGAAAACATTACAAGTTATTTTACAATATAGTATAGTTATGATACGTACATGAAAACACTACGAGTTATTTCAAAATACAGTAATTATGATTAATGTAGACAAAAGTTGTTTTAAAAGGAAGAAATTTCTTAAAAAGAGTAATATAAATGTTCTTGTGTTTCTGAAATTTGGCAATCGGCCTTTCCACGTGCAACATATGAAGCATGCAAAGTAAAGAAAAAATATGTGGCAAGTTTAAGCTTGGGGAAGCGAAATATTCAAAAATCCTCCCCCTTTAAGTGTCCTGCTAAACTATTTTCGTGTAGTTGCAAAATACAATCTGCCAGTAGCTGAATTCCATGTAACACTCACGCGTTTTAGATTTTAACACGAACACGTAATACTCTTTTTTCTAGTGTCATAGTCGTTATTGTCTGCTAGTTGATATTTCAATATTCGACCTTCGCTGCAATTACCATAATCTTTCGAGCTTCTCTTCCGTATTTACTTTCTCTCGTATCCTTCGGCAAACGCTCCGACTATACACATTAATTTTCGATAGACTCCGATTCTCGGCGATACTAATCAATATGGGCGACCAATGTTTCAAGGCCACGCGGTCCACGCAGAATCGCAACCTTTTTCCTTTAAACCGAGCTCGTATGATGGACAGCGGTTTCACCGATTTTTGCGCGCACAATACCTTGTTAAAAAAACGTTAGCATAACTTTTCTGGGACACCGAATCTCTAGCATACTAGAACCAGAAGCAGTTTCAGACATTCAATGTGTTCCATTAGGCTGTCTTTCTACTTCAGTGACTTTGAAACAATTCTAATTGTACTTCTCTGAATTTTTGAACAACAAATTGACCAAAAACCTCAAATTAAATTTTGTCAGAAGTGTAACTTAGAAATGGGCTGCTACGGTACTCTGTTTTTCCATTTGCAATTAAGGAAAATATATTTCTGAAAGTATTTAATATTTTCTCGTAGAACAGGCCCGCTATGAGAATTTACGGAACAACAAATTGACCAAAAACCGCAAATTAAATTTTGTCAGAATTGTAACTTAGAAATGGGCTGCTACGATACTCTGTTTTTCCATTTGCAATTAAGGAAAATATATTTCTGAAAGTATTTAATATTTTCTCGTAGAACAGGCCCGCTATGATAATTTACGGAACAACAAATTGGCCAAAAACCTCAAATTAAATTTTGTCAGAAGTGTAACTTAGAAATGGGCTGCTACGATACTCTGTTTTTCCATTTGCAATTAAGGAAAATATATTTCCAAAAACCGCAAATTAAATTTTGTCAGAACTGTAACTTAGAAATGGGCTGCTACGATACTCTGTTTTTCCATTTGCAATTAAGGAAAATATATTTCTGAAAGTATTTAATATTTTCTAATAGAATAGGCCCTCTATGAGAATTTACGGAACAACAAATTGGCCAAAAACCTCAAATTACATTTTGTCTGTTTTCCCATTTCTAATTAAGGAAAATATATTTCTGAAAGTATTTAATATTTTGTTAGATTTATTTGGTAAGCACAACCAAATGCAAAGATTGATCAAACAATGTGTAGGAAAGACGAATAAGAAACATGGCAGACAAATGTTGTCTATTGTTGCTACTTTTGTCACAGATCAGCTACAAAATTAAACATTGTACAAAAAAAAAACCAAGGAAAGTTTTTGCTTGTTTAGAGATAAAAGCTAATAGCGGATAAAAGTAGGAAGACTTTATGATACTAGAACGTCATGCTACGATACCTTGCAGTTTTATGATACAATTGTAGGTCTCCGTTTACGAATAAGCAATATAATTCTAGTTAGTAGCTACACTAATACTGATCGTGATGAGTGCGATTCAAAAATCATTCAGAACTATGTTTACGTGTTATGGAGAATTGTGGAGTTGAATAGTCGTGATGATTATGAAATGATAAATACTGTAGGATCGGTGAAATTATAATCTATGTTATTGTAAGTAGAATTTTTGTTACTTCCTTGTCGACGAACCTTATATAACCAACCGAACTGTTTGTTATTCTTTTTTCTAGGCTCTTTGATATTTCGCATGATTTGTCAAGTTTTATGTACCGTGCTCATTGATCCTTCGACTGGCCACCGTCGGATTTCATCACTCGTTGGAATGTTCGTACATTATTTAAATAATACAGGTAAAAATTGTCGAAACCGTCACGCAACATTAAAACACATCGAAAACTGATACTGATACTGTCAGATTATCAAGACACAAGGGAACATTTGACAACTATGATCTTCTCGGTTGATACTTCATGCTACTGGAAAACTCGATTCGAGATAACTAAAATTCCGACGAATTATACTTCTCCCTGGAACAGTTGAAAATTCTCAACAAACCTAATGGCTAAAATTTGTAACTTGATTAACAATGTGTCGGTTGTATTTTCACATTAATTTCACATTAAAATTATTGTTTTTGTGTATTGTATTTTTATTTATAAATAGATAAGTTGGACTTACTGCTTATTATCTTTTAGTCTCTGCTGTTTTTAGAATTTTTGTGAAATAAAAAAGTGTAGAGTATAGACAGGCATTATTTTTCTACAATTCAAAGATTTATCATAACTTCTTCACCAATTTCTTCCTCGTTCGAACATTTTTATTCACATTTATATATTTATTTACTCGATCTTTTGTTTCATACGCTAGAAGTTATATTTTCTCACGAACATTGTGATCATTTTTTCTGCTGTAATTAAAATGCCTAAGAACCCTGAAATCTAATAAATCCTAATTACTGGAACAACGTAAAGTCTTTAAACATAGCGAGTAGTTGACATTGAAATCTTAAATTATTATCTTAATTGCGACGCTCATGTTAAATCTAATTTAAGCTCGTAAAATATTTATTTTAGACTAAAGCTATTTTAGTATAATCAAATGTGTTTAAACGTTAAACAGTAATTCAATTAAAAAAGTAGATAAAGGTTGACTTACTTCCTTTTACAATTAGAGTCTTAGAGATAGAGGGTAACTGCTAATTTGTTCAACAATCTAATAATAATTCACAATATAAATACCGAAAATCTTCCATCATATTTCAATTCATTTAAGTTTATTTGTTCTTATAATAATAATTCTGCTTTCAATTCGAATACTACTGCTCTGAATTTTCAACGATCGCGTTCACTGCGCCAATCAGGCTAGCTTACAATTATATTATTAAATAATTTTCCTGCGAAATCAGAATCATGGTTACGTACACACGTGTTTGCGAAGGTGAACGATAAATATTTGTTATAAATGTTAAACGGAACTTACAATCGGAAATTGAGCAGTGAGCAGCAAATTTTAATGGCCGCCGAACTTACAGATTTTCTGTTCACGCTATTACGATGAATTAAGTATGTATTCTCAGTCGTTGCAAGATGCAACAATCATTTTTATCTTTCCTGTTCGACTTCCGGTGGAACTGAACTGTTATGTCCTTTTGCAATCGATCTCGATTCCTCGGAGATTAACAAATTAAACCTGTCTGTGTTAACGTGCCTCCAGGAACACAGTTCCCAGTGATAGTCATCGTTGAAATAGTTGGACGTAAATCATAATAATCGAAAATAACGGGTGAAACAATTTCCGATGAAACGTTGTGCGATGGAATGTTAAATAAATGAATTTTACACCTTAGAATACGATGTTACATGTCTTAGTAAGGTAATAAGAAGAAATATTCTCGCTTTGTTTATCAGTTTTATTTTACGGCTGAGATCCAATTCACATTGAACATCTTAATGCTTCGAGTTCTCCTATCATTTTTGGCCCATGGTCTTCGAATGATGTTTTTAATCTCTTCAAGTTGTTCGCGAATAATAATATGCTATTTCCTATTATTTTCAACGCGGCAAAGATTATTAACTTAGGCACAGTCCCTTTAATCAAATTTTAGTCAAATCAATGCTAAATGTGGATACTGTGTTAACATGTTTCGATGGCGTAGCTTTTGCGACTTTTGTGCAATTATTATGTAAAATAGCTAAAATACTAAGTCCGTTACAAAAAGCACTACCAAATCTTAAGTTTACATTTATCAATTATAGTTTATATAATTAATTATAGTTGCATATTCATATGCGAAATTCTAATTGCCTAAATGTGAATGGGTCTGAATATTTTAATCAAATACTTTTCATCCCGCTGTCTAAGCTGTATGTATTCGCTCTAATAACATTTAAGATAGTAGAATTTGTTTATCATTTCCGATCCGACAAGCGTACGTGCGAAACACCGAACGGTAAAATGTTATTTTATAATTGTCTCCATGGGTCACCACACTTTTATACACACATTCGGACCATTGAAAACGTTCATCGAAAATCTAATTGTATAATCCCCCACCAGAATTCATGCGATAAGAGTAATCTCTATTATTAGCCAGTTCTTTTTTTATTTCTTTTAGAGCACAGGTCCGCATTTATGCGTTCGAAGGTGTCACCTGTTAAAAAGTTCACTAACAAAGTATTCACCATAAAAAGACACAAGTTCTCTCGTAGGCTCTCCCTCGAGAAACAATTTCGAGCGCACGCTAAGCTCTCTAAGGCAATAGTAATTTAGCGCCAAGGAAACAGAAGTGTTCACACTCTCAAATAGTCGCTTTGTATCACCGCGGTCTGTGCAAACCGGCAATTAAAATTGTTAGATCTCCTTTGTATTTGCCACGCGTAAATTCTAGATAGCCAGTATTCTCTTTGACTATCACCGAGTATACATTTCCGTTGTCACCGGTTGCCTTTCATTAAGAACAAAATTGCTCCCTTTTTGACCTCCAATTACAATAATGCAATTACACAATTGCAATCGAACTCTATATGCTCGTTATTAAATTGAATAATATGTCATTACTCTCGTGGGTTGCTTTATTTTCAGATGTTTTAAAATTTTTGTTGCTGCAGTAGCTCAAAGATTATCGATTTCCGTGACACTAGCATACAAGTTTTGAATTAACATAATTTTGTATGTTATTATTTGTCAAATTGCATTGAACTGTAGTAGAATATAGTGGAATATAGTAGAATTGTAGTGATTAATTTGTGCGTGCCGTGAAATAAAATTACGTGAAAATCTCTGGTCCATACCAAAAGTTAGAGAATGGCAAATGACAGCTGGTTCATGATGGATGTCTAAACACTTCGTACTACGAATATTTAAATTTTCCAACTATTTTTTAAACGTTTAATGCAATGAACTCTTAATATTTCGCATATTTAAATTTTTCCATTATATTAGAGACTTTTGACTATTTCCATAATTGTTTTGTTGCATACATGGCAATTTAAATTTCTGTAATGAGCACTCAATATTTCGAATATTTAAATTTTTTAGTTGAATTAGAGACTTTTGAGTATTTCAGCAATTGTTTTGTTGCATACGTGGCAATTTAAATTTCTATAATGAGCACTTAATATTTCGAATATTCAAATTTTTCCATTATATTAGAGACTTTTGAATATTTGAGCAATTGTTTTGCCGCACATATGGCAATTTAAATTTCTGTAATCAGCACTTAATATATCGCATATTTAAATTTTTCCATTATACTAGAAAGTTTGGACTATTTCCACAATTGTTTTGTTGCATACATGGCAATTTAAATTTCTATAATGAGTACTCAATATTTCGCATATTTAAATTTTTTAATTATATTAGAAAGTTTTGACTATTTCCACAATTGTTTTGTTGCATACATGGCAATTTAAATTTCTGTAATGAGCACTTAATATTTCGAGTATTCAAATTTTTCCATTATATTAGACAATGTTGAATATTTGAGGAATCGTTTTGCCGCACATATGGCAATATAAATTTCTGTAATCAGCACTCAACATTTCGAATATTCAAATATTTCCATTATATCAGAGACTGTTGAATATTTGAACAATTCTTTGCTGCATAGAAAACAATTTAAATTTCTGTAATCAGCACTTAATATTTCGAATATTCAAACTTTTCCATTACATTAGAGACTGTTGAATATTTGAGCAATTGTTTTGCCGCACACATGGTAATTTGCATTGCTACAATGTTGAATACTTGAATCTTCAAATAGTACGGAATTTAGATTTTCAAAACACATCCAGTTCGATGGAGTTTAATATTTCATTACACCGTGCGTTTGTTTAGTCGTACCCCGGTGCATCGTGTGTGCAGATTTTCTATTAGATAAGGGGTCGAGATTCGAGTTTAATTTCTGCATCGACTTTGCGAATTCGTCGAAAACAACCGGGTCTGACGCGCGACCGAGTGGCTGTTCGCAATTCAGAGAGCATGCCGCATTATTAGCCTTTCAAATCGAATGATACTCTCAAGGCAATTCCACTGAATGTTTCATAACGTGTTGTTCGGCGTCGAGGTGCAAACTTATCGCGTGTCGTGGCGCATCGTCGGCGTCATCGTGGTCTCAATTTATAATCATTCGCCGAAAATTTCATTTCGCTGATACCTACGCCCGCGTCAAAACAACTCCTAATCGCAACGTTGCTCCGAACGATATTAGATTTTTCTTAGAGGTTCATTTTTCACTTGAAATTGAGCAAACGTGTGTTAGAAGCCACCAAACAATTACTATATATTAAAATTTCTTGCAACTCTAACGTTGCAATTTTTTAACGTATGTACTTCAATTACGACAATTAGTTCTTTGCTATGCTACGATTATTCACTATATTCACAATCTATGCAACATATATTGGAAAACCATTTATGTCCTAAAGTTTGCAGTATGCGTTATAAGCAGTTTTGAATTGTACAATTTTTTGGATAGTGCTTTGTTGCTCAATATACATATAAATAAAACATTCTATTTCAGTTAAATTGCATTAGTTGCTCGAGTTTATAGAATTTGTTTTCCTTCTGTCTCCCAACAAATCCATAAATCTTATATTCTATAATCCCATATAATCCAATTAAGCGCGAGAAATAATTAGTTCGGACCGTAACAAGACTGTGTAAAAAATTGTCCAGTACGACGAAAGAGTAGACAAATCAATTACAGCCAAAAGTTATAATGCAAGACTTACTATCACTCTGAAAAAATTCATAAAAATTGTTAATTTTTCAGCGTTTACACGAGACTTTCTCTAAATTGTTTAAAATCGTGACACGCGAGGTTTGTCTTACAGCCGAAAATATTTCTTGCAATTTCGGCGCTCGAGAATGGAAAACTCTTTTTTGTTTTTAAACAAATGAGTGATGGGGATGTTTCAAGAACATTCAAAACATTTTTTGTCTCCTCTACGACCCACAGGAGGCCGGCAAAGTTCGAGGAAAAAATGAAGAAAGTGAAATTGTCTCCTTTCGCATGATTTTTTCCAATATTCAAGTGCAATTTAAAAGAAAACTATTAGAAATAGCTGAGTTGGGTGAATACGAAAATACGAAAGCTCACATCTTCTAGGATTTAAAACGACGTTAAAACAAGCAATTGTTATTACATTTTGAAAATTACAGTTCTTTCAAGCGAGCACAAGTATATCGCCGGAATTTGAACTATAAGCATGCACATCTCAGCCGGTGCCTAATAGAACCTTGCACCGACTATGATAAACTATGATTAGTAGACAAAACAATGCAAAAAAAAAATTCATTTGCGACAACTTGCAACAAAGCTACCAGAAATTACAGATTTACTTCAGGAATATTAATGCAGAAGAACAGGCATATTAATTCCACTTATTCTATAATTTGTTTAAAACCTGTGCAATCAGTAAACACCGTGTACATTCAAATTGATTTTTATGGCAATTCGAAGCAACAAATGTTACCTTTTTACCTATTAAATTTCGTTCAATTCTCTCGAATGGTTTAGAAGTTATTATTTTAGAGCGCCAAAATGGCGTTTTCACTGTGCGGCGTCGCACAGTGGGCAATTTGAAGAATTAAATTACGTCAAATTGATGACAATTTATAAATTACGTTAAAATTATATAAATTATTATTTTAAAACATGTAGATCATGAAATGTTTTAATAAGTAGATATGTATTTCAAGAATTTTTAGCTTATAGGCGTACGTAAAACACTTCTAAACGCTAATACTAAATTAGCTATAAAACGTCAATCCGGACAAATCCGGAACCAGACTTGATCAGCTTGGAATCACAAATCTCTACCGAACATAATGAGACCAAAAAGACCATCGTGACCCGCTCAGAACCATAATAAAATCGTTAATGAAGTCTCACAATTCTAAAAATAATTTCTGAATTATTGATCATATCCAAACATCAATAACTTTATAAACAAGTCTAATAAAAAACTAAAACCAGTCTGAAATCGTGGTCCATACTTAGCCAAAAGATATCCATGATGCAAAAAATTACACAGCTTTTTCAAAGCGTGTAAAAATAGACATGTTATAGCAAACATCGGAAAGGCAATACAAGTCATAGAATCCCTTGACATTCCATCAAGTTCACAGATTCGTAAACTTACAAACGAATAAAAAAAAAAAATGTCGAGCAATAATAAAAATTACAGTTCACGTTAGATTTCTCAAATCGACTTTTTTCCGGCTTTTCCGGCCAGATACGACACTGCGCGACACGGCAACGTGAACGCAACGATTATATCGGTAGCTTCGGCAAACAATCGGCGATCTCCGGCGGCAAATAAAATATTTGGCGAGGCGATCCGAGGAAAGGAAGAAGAGGAGGGGGTCGGGGGTGGGGGGGGGGTTGTAGGAGGCATCTCGATCCCCGTGGCCGCTGCACCCCGCGCCGTCCTTCCGCGGCGAATTCGCAATCTTTAGCCAGTGGTTTCGAGGCCAGCATGCCATCTACAACTGGGTCTAGCTTTATTAAAACATCGCGCACATCTCGGAGCACCGTGTCGCCTAACAATGGATCGACAGTCGTGCGGGCGTCGATCGGTTCGTCGGTGAAAATAACGCCGGCGCGCCCTGTTCTCGTCGGATCGTGACCGCCGCAACAATCTCGCATAATCGTCCGGCGCAGTGATCTCGCACGGAGGCACACGGACCGCCAAAAATCCTCGGGGCCACTTCTGAACAGCGACACGAGAGCACCGAAACGATAGATCGATTCACGTAATTAACACATTGTTGACCGGTCGCGAGTTAACTCGGTACCAAACAAGGATATAAACTGTTATATACAAAAGGTACGTCCAAAGTTTCATTTCGATGCATTATTAAAGTTTATTGAATTCGTTGAAGTTTATTGAATTTATTGAAGTTTATTTGGATCGTTTTACTTGCACGTTCAATTGCGAAATAATAGTGGCACGAGACAGGCCTGTGTAAAATTGCCGGTCAACAATGTGTTAGTATTAGTGCCGCCAGACGGCTTCCAACGATCACGGTTCTTGCTCAACGACACTCGGGATCAACTTTGAGAGATTGTTGTTAAACATATTGTTTACAGCAAGCGTCCGCGTGCAAGAGAACGTGTCACTCACATTGACTGTTTGGTAGCTCCGGTGCTAATGAAGGTGAGAGATAGTGAACTGCCGATCGCGATATCACCGGCGTTTATGGCACGGTTATACTGAGAAAAGTTATCCGAGGACAGATATAATCGATCGTTTGGCGCGAAAGAAGCAGCTGAAAAAAGTCGTTCGGAAATGCAGATGATATGAAGATGCGAATCTTTTGTTTTTTTATGAGCGCGGGCGAGCACGAACTAGGTTTTGCAGTGCATATTTTTATGTAATTTGCAATGTCAATGATGTCCCAGTAACGTCTGAAGTCTAAAATCAACGGTTTTGGAAATTGGGAAATTTAATGGTGGAAAATTTGCTTCTTCGGAATGAATGTTCGATTGAACTCGACTATTTTGCGTTACTTCGTGAAAATAAGAAGAACGTGCTACCCCACATTTTTAGCAATATTTTAAAAATAATATATGCCCGGACAAATGAATTTGCTGAATAATTTCTTACGTATGCATCCTTAGAATCTTAATGGTGTTAAATTAAAAATATTAGAACCCGTCATTTCGACGGGTCT
>CM052131.1:1544618-1583382 GCA_028454255.1 Halictus ligatus
TTGTCCAAACTGAATTGTTTATGAATATCTTTAGTGGTTGCTAAATTTACAACAGAACACAGCCTATGAGAATCCGCGGAATCAATCGGAAAGCAAGAATCATTCGATTGAAATTATTGCTTCGGTCTCCTCGTTAACTATTTAGATGACGGAACTATTTGATTTGTTCGCGATTTTGTTAAACCTCGTACAACAACAGTATATGGTCCGGCATTACTAAAAGTCTTCCAAATATTTTATATTAATACGAACTGTATTAATATAGAATTATTAGGAGTAAGAAGTTTGACATTAAGAAGAGGATTGTTCCACGTCGATCACGGCGATCATGATCTATTGTTGCGAGCGTCGAAAAATCTTTCAAATACTTCGATTTTTTCTATTCTGATGTTTCTAATAGCAATCTGCATCAACAAGCGACGATTTGTTTTAAATTACGTTAATTATTAAATAGTTCGTACGATGAGAATATATAATTTTTTAAGATTATCCAAGTATTATATATTAATATTTCACAGGCTCTTGTTAGTAGATTAAAATAGCTATTAACAGCAGGGTGCTATTCAATTTTGTATTAAACATGTTATGGTTTCCAGTGTCCTAAATACGTTACATTCATAGCAATTTATTGTGCCCGTCTCTCGAATAGCGATAGCAATTTCCCGCAATAATCGGAAGGATTCAACTCAATTGGAGTTGCCGGTTCACTGACCTCGTGAACTATACAAATTTCAATTCAATTCACATGTCGATATTTATGTTAACATCCAGAGTTTCGTTCTTTAAGATTTTAGCTTATTTATACAGAATTATTAAGCAACAACACTGTACCACCTTAATTCACTAAACGACGACGAACTTCTTCAACAAATACCAGATATACTTTGCCAAATATACATTGTTAATGTTAATTTGCTATAATGTCAACGTCCACAAGTCACAGTTCAAACTATTGCTTCCAGTTTTCACCCAACTTTTAAATTAACTCTGACATTTACAAAAAAAGGATTTAAAGATTTTATATTAACATCTCACATAGTTCTCCGCTTGCAAAATCGTTTTGTAACTGTTAATTTGTAACTGTCTCTTCGCTTTCAACGGGCATCTTCAAAAATTGTAATTTATTTTCAGTCTTCGAACACCTTTTGTCCATACAAATTGATATTAATTTAAATTCAATTCAACTCGAGAGAGTAAGTTTAATTCTGTTAATTAAATTGGAATCATCGCATCACTTTCAATTTTGATTGAATTGGAAACAGAAAGCTCACCATGATTTTACACGATCGAATAATAAAAAAAAAAATGTTTCATACACTGCTCATCACTCCACGATCACTTTACACAACTTTACAATTCCCGGGGTTTTTGCCCTAATTCCCAACGTGATCTACGGTCAACAATGGGTCTCTAACACATATATGTGTGTGCGAACGTAGGTATTTATTAACCACGCCAACGAATAAAATCTTGTTGCGTGTAACTCATGTTATCTGGCCTGATTCCTGAGTCAATATTTTTCTTTCTTTTTTGTAACGGCAATCGCCGAATTTCTATTGCGAAATTTTCATCATGCAGAAAACCGAATTTTTCCTCCGGACTTTCGATCGAAATCGTTCACTTTTCAGGTCGTTCCGGGAATTCACCTAACTTCCGAAGAAAAAGCAAGAACATGGGAGTAGAGTTGCTCGGTTCCGAGGAGCGAACGAATACTTATGCGAACGATTGTGTGTCCCCGGGGCCACTCGCTCGCGAGTAGAATTTTAACTTGCACAATTCGGTCCTCCAGCCCAGTTGCCGCCATTGAGCCTCTCGCAACGCATCGTGCGCGGTGCGTGCCCGATCTATCGGTATACTTTCGCGCTCATGGTCGTTCAGCGTACACCCGTCAGTTATCCCCGAGCAGAGAATGTCTTTCACGAAACAAAATTCCGAGTGCAAAATTGTTTTAAATTGTGAAAATTTCCACGCGACGAACTAATTTCTTGGCAGGTGCACAACAACTAAACCGTGACGTGAACGAAAGAAAAATTGAACGCGTTCCACAAGTTATTATTATTATTCGTTTATATTAAAGTGATTATAAAGATTGCAATTGAATATAAAAGAAAAGGTTGCGGTTAATGTTTGTAGCGGGGTACAGCAAAAATCGTAACGATTTAAAAAACAGAAGGACGTTTCCAATATTGTTCTCGTTTAAATTTCTCGTGAGATTTTAAGTTACCATTTTGAATTTGACAAGTTATCTTCCGATGTCAAATTGATTTGTTTGTTCTGTAAAGAATCGATTCTATCCGGTGTGTTCGTGCATGTTTCCGTGATCAGTGTCGCATCGACTGCATAGGTTGTCAGCGAATTATGGTTTGCGAGTAACGCGTCCAACGTTCCGTTCGCCTATTCGAGACTGTCTCTCGCATAACCGGGCCGATATGAGGAGACGTTCGACGAGAGATCGGTGCGCATTGCTGCTTTGAAGATTCTTCACCGAGTTTCTATATGGCATCCCCTCCGAACAAGTACTTCTTTCCGAGCGAAGATGAAGAGACCTTGCAGGACATGCTGTTCAGCAACGGTAGGCAGAAAGGGTTGCACTCTATCTCTCTCGTTCGACTAAATTTAATTTTTCTGACTCACACTTCCGTTCCACTTCGGGGCGGAAAGCGATCTCTCGTTACGCGTCGGAATTTCCGGATCCACGTCGCCAGTGCCAACTCTCTTGATCGTTAAGTTTATATCGGTGCGAAGAGATGATCCCGTTCGCGATCTTGATAGGTTTATTCCGTGCGACGATGCGTTTCCACGTATTCGATCTCGCGAAAGGCCGATCGAACAACCGGGCAAGATCTTTGAGACGTGCTCTCTGTTGTCCCTACGGTGATCGGCACCGTCCAATTAAGGTGCCCTACTTTCGATCAATTATCTTTAAATTCAAATCGAACGATGACCACTGAACGATGCTGCCGTAAAAGGTGAAAATATGCGAACGCGATCTCCTGCGAATTAATCGTCTTGTTCTGCTATCAAATACAATTTATTAACTGTGTCTATTAAAAAAAAAAATACGAATGAAAGCATTCTGCTCGATAAAATGGATGACTGTCGGAATCGGTAAATTCCTTTCGTGATAATCCAAGTGCCGTAAGCCTTCGAGTAAATAATACAGGCGAGCAATTTAGTTAACGATCTATAACGTTCGTCAGAATGAATTGAGTCATCGTAAAATTATATAGCATTTCCTTTTTTAGTGGTATTCTTTTAATCATCAAGTGATTTATTCACTCGTAACTTTCCGCGATTAAATTTAATTTGTAATTTTGGAGTTTGATTAAATACAGGAACATTTCTACAAATGTCTCGTTCAGACTATTGAGTCAAATGAATTTGTTAAGTCATTATGTGAGTTGAGTATCTATTTGATTCGAAGAAATTTCTGCAGACGCTAAATATATATGTTTTTAATAAAATATGGGAACATTTCCACAAATGTCTCGTTCAGACTATTAAGTCAAATTAATTTCTTAAGTCATTATGTGAGTGAAGTAATGATTGTAATCGAAGAAATTTCTGCAGACGCTAAATGTATATGTTTTTAATAAAATATGGGAACATTTCCACAAATGTCTCGTTCAGATTATTAACTCAAATGAATTTGTTAAGTCATTATGTGAGTCGATTATCGATTGTATTCGAAGAAATTTTTGCAGACGCTAAATATATATGTTTTTAATAAAATACGGGAACATTTCCACAAATATCTCCTTCAGACTATTAAGTCAAATTAATTTGTTAACTCATTATGTGAGTCTAGTATCGATTTGTTTCGAAGAAATTTCTGCAGCCGCTAAATATATATGTTTTTAATAAAATACGTGAACATTTCCACAAATGTCTCGTTCAGACTATTAAGTTAAATTAATTTCTTAAGTCATTATGTGAGTCGAGTATCGATTTGATTCGAAGAAATTTCTGCAGCCGCTAAATACATATGTTTTTAATAAAATACGTGAACATTTCCACAAATGTCTCGTTCAGACTATTAAGTCAAACAAATTTGTTAAGTCATTATGAGTCGAGTATCGATTTGATTCGAAGAAATTTCCGCAGACGCTAATTGCATACGCTCTCCTATAAAGAGCGATCCGTTTGAGCAGATTGATCGATTTAATTCGATAACGCGTTAACGAACCTCGTCGGTCTTCGTTCGAGATTAAAAGTTAAGTGCTACAGCAATTAATCCTGTAAACAAGTTTTAATTGACGGTTCGGTAAGTCTTGATCCATTGACCCATATTTCTCGATAACGATCTAGGCCCCCGGCGATTCGATTCTTAACAAGCTTTCGTTATTGTCGAGATGCTGTTTAATTGCTTGTACAATGAAAATATACGAGATTAATCAGGCTACCCATTGGAACGATGACTGTGCCGGTTCGAAGAACGTCGGGACTGCGTAATGTTATCTCCCACGGTTACTTAATCGCTTGATTGTTGTTGATCCTCGAGAAATTGAAAAGAGTTTGATTTCCGTTTCATTTGCTGTTCAAGGAAACACCGAGTACGATAGCTTGGAGGAAAAGTCACCGTTTGAAGAAACTTCGGGCGTGGACGATGACTTGGACTACACGACAGCGGTATGTGAATTTTTGATACTGTTTCGATCATTGCTACGCAACTGCGACAATTTTCATTCGCACGATTGATCGTTACTAGGCTGTGCAAAGAAATTTTTGTATTAATCACAAGCAGCAGTGACCGAAATATCTCTCGAAAAGAATACATTAATATTTTCAAATTCCTTTCATCTTTCCACCAGTTTAAATTTGATTGATTCACTTTCACCTAAATGTATAGAATCTGCAATGATGCAATAATTTTCTCGATTCACAAAGCAACAGAAATATAACGATTCGTGAGAATAGTAGTAGTATGATTAATATATTACCTATTTCTAAATATTATTATAGTTAATGTATCCTATTAACTGCTGGTAAAACAGGTCATGTTCCTAGTTTAGTATAGTAATTCTAGTACCATGTTACCAACACGTTTAAATTTTAATTTTAAATATTCAGATACGACCGAGTTTGTTTTTATGTACTATATGTCTTAGATGTTATATTAAACTAACTAGGAGAGAAAAAGGTGCGTTATTACTTTCTTATTCGACAATTTGTGTGTTGCGTATCGGTAAGGTTAGAATGGATAACTGTGGGACACCTTGTATATTCCTTTCTCCTCGTCTCTTTTCGGGCCACGGATGCAGCGATTCAGTATACAGTCATTATCATCCTTTTGAAGTATGGCCTGCATTAACAGAGCCGAAATAAAGGATGACCCATTTACCGTGCTCTTTCTTCCGGCGAAAAGTACACGAACAAAAAAAAAAAATAATTGAAAGTGCACATTGATGGATTTTCAACGGGGAATGAGGACCACTTTGAAACAGTTGACAAAGGAACGCAGAATTGAAAAAATTCCTGGGTGAACTCTGCGCGCAATTAGAATAAAACATCCGCCATTGCAACCACCGATTTCCTGTTCGTGCCATAATCGGTTTTAAGGAATGAAATCACCTGTTGAAACGAACTCGCATTTTTCTTTCTTCTCGGAAATCTTGTAAATGTCAAAAAAGAATCGACGAAATAAAATTTTGCAGAAACGTATAATTTTTATTTTTTCCTTTTGCAAAACTGTGAAACTTTGATGCTGATCCAGCTGTGTCAAAAACACGAGTTTCGTACAGAAAAACAGATGCGATTTTTAATTTTTGATATATTTTTAAGTTTTGAGAAAGAAAATTCGAAAGGCGATTTCACCCCCCGAAAATCGTGTTGTGGCGAACAGAAAAAAGAAAGGTGTGGGTCGGAAATGAGTCAGTGTACTCGCACACACGAAGTTTCTTTGATTTCTTTTCAACTCTTGGCACAATAATTAATGAACGGCCAACAATGAATAGCTGTTACAACACCGTATCTCGAGTTCCTTTTCTGCACAACATAATAATAATTAAGTACACGTCAAAGGTTCTCTTTCGCGAGTAAAACCGCACTTTCAGAATCTCAACTATCTACGAACGCGATACGACGATAAATCTAATCTAATCTAATAGTAGTAGTAGGTGCAACGTTTTAAAGATAAACAACGTGAAAATATTGTGTTCGTATCGTTATCTCGGTTCTTGCTAGCTGCAATCAAAGATAACACCTTGGAAACAGCGTTTCACTTCGCACTTTTTAACGCGGAACAAGAGGCAATCGAATTTACACGTTTGTTGTTTAAACTTCTCAAGATACATATATATATATCAAAAGTATTTATTTCAGAAAAACGTTCGACGCAATCTACTATTATTTGGAATTACAGCACCATCGATGAACTCCTAACAATGTGGATTCGAATTGTTTCTGACAAATATTTTACTTATCGAAAAGATCTAACTGTGCAGATAAGCGTTGAGCAGAATACGGTCAATTGTTCGTTATAGTTTCTTACACAAACTTCTGTTTCGTTTTCGGAAAAACATATATTTCTGAAAAGATTGCCGTTTCAAAAATTCAAGTTTCCCACTTTGAGTAATATCAACAAATAGTAGTTTTAAAGAAAATGTTTCTGATATTATACGGTTCGGAAAGTTTCTGTGTGTCTGCTTGAACTTGTGTATGTGTGCCTACGTGTATCTTTTCTGTGCGCACCATTTTGTACACTTCCTTGATCCCTGCCTTCAATTTCATATTCCGCCTGTCGAATGATCATTTACAATTCGTTGCAATGCAAAACTGTCTCCAATTGCTCAATACTTTGATCAAAATCTAATTATAATCGAGAGTCGATTGATCGGAGAACTGGGGGAATCGCAATTATATCAAATTTAATGTTTCATGGGAAAACAAATACTGCAAATTCGAGTGTTCGTGATTCCACCTACAGATTAGTCTGTGTTCACTTTTGCAGATAAACAATTTCAGTATTCGAGGTTAACTGTACCTCTAGTGTCCTCGAGTCAAATTTTTCTGCATCATCTAAAAATTATTTTCGAATTTTGGGAGCATGAATGTCAGAGGTCAAGCAGACGTATCGTGACAAAAAAGGACAGAAAGAAAAGGTCGACAGTCATCTAGAATTTTTTTGTTTTTACTAAATCGGAAACCACTTTTTCTCGAAATTCTATCGAAAATTTCCATGTAAACGAGAAATCCAGAGGCGAAGCAGACGCTCCTGCAGAATGAATAAAAGATGAACCATGCGCGCAGACAAGAGGCATAGCTTTCTCAGGAAGTTCGAACCCGCAGTTAACCCTTTCTGCACTAATGGGAAAGAGGCGGGTCGTTCGCTCGATCATAACGGTGCATCGTGAATGATTCATCGAATGTTTTGATCCAAGTTTCCACAGGGGGACGAAAGGTTGCAACGAACTATGGCGATGTCGAAGATCACACGGAGTTATTCACGAACTGTTTCCGCTCGTTCGCAGACATTTTGTCGACCTTGCTTTCCTTACTGCCATTCTCGATACCGTCTATAGACAGGATATAAACTGCTGTCTATAGACGGTCTATAGACAAGACCGGGTTGCAGACAGAAAAGCGAGACGGAAAGTTCGTTTGCAAACAAAAGTCCCGGCGCACCTGTTAATTGTTCAATTCGAACAATTCTCGAAGTCAGACATTCTCTGGAAGAGACTTGTTGATTCTCGTTAGACTGCGGGAGAGTTTCAAGAAAAGAGTTTCAAGAAGGGAGTTTCAAGAAGAGAGTTTCATTTTTTCAAGAAAAATGTAGTTTCAATAATTTTAGCACGTCGAAAAAAATATAACAGTATTTTGAAATTCCTCTAACGTCTTTGCAAGATTGTATTTCAGCTTCTTGGTATAAACTGCACCAAATCTGCAGTCTAGTTATCATTCTATTCAAAGATATCGGTAGGATGACACGACAAAATCTTTCCATTCGATCATGATTTTTTGAAGGGACGCCTGAAGGCAATTGTAATTGAAATAAGATCGATTAAACAATCTACCTTGGCCCAGACATTCGAATATATAATTTTGCAATAAATTAATTTGGATTTTCCAGAAATCAGTCTTTCTTCTTTCTCTTAGGTCGTAAAAATAGACACTGAATTGTTTCCTAGTTTTACAGACTCTTGTCGATGCCTTATGAAAATCATTTTTAATTGTAATTTTAATTTTGACGTTCCAAAAATCAGTTTTTCTTCGTTCTCTTAGGACGTAAAAATAGACACTGAATTGTTTCTTAATTTTAGAGACTCTCGTCGATGCCTTATGAAAATCATTTTTAATTGTCCACTATTTTAATTTTGACGTTCCAAAAATCAGTTTTTCTTCTTCCTCTTAGGACGTAAAAATAGACACTGAATTGTTTCTTAATTTTACAGACTGTTGTCGATGCCTTATGAAAATCATTTTTAATTGTCCACTATTTTAATTTTGACGTTCCAAAAATCAGTTTTTCTTCGTTCTCTTAGGACGTAAAAATAGACACTGAATTGTTTCTTAATTTTACTATATTTTTATTTGTTTAGGAAACTCATTTATAATTATCCGCCATTTTTGGTTTCGTCGAAAGTGGTTTCGAAGATGCTTTAATCATTGTGATAATTGTCTACCTGTATTTGCATAATCCAAAAGTGCATTGGTCAAAAATGTTTATTTCACTGAACCTGTCTGCCTTTGCAAGGAAGTTAGTATGTACGATTAGTATACTGCGGATCTTTATGTAAAATAAAAATTTTCCACCTGAATTGCAACAGACTGGAGTGAAATAGAAATTGGCGTTCTTCCTTAATATATTTAGTAGGTTGAAAATAATATAACGGTGTTTAAAAATGTTTCTAATGTTTTCACACGCCTTCCCATTTTTGTCATAAATGATAAAATCCGCATGATTCGTTTCTCTATCTCGATACGGAACGCAGAAGTGGCACAATAGAACCTTCGTATACCTTCTGCGTCTATAACACTTCATTTAAAAATCATTCTGCCGAAAATAGAATTTCAAACATTGTTATTTTTAGAATTCTGCCTGACTGGTCTGTCGATTGGTACACGAGTATCAGCTATGTTTTTAAGCTTCTCAACCGGTTTAGTTTTGTAAAAGATCAAGCGTATATGTTTAGTTATTTTATTCTTAATATTCTCGGTTTATTTTTTACTTTTACATTTATTCGTATACTCTATACTGTAAAAATACAGTACCTATCGTCTGAACCATATTTTCTCTGAAATCTAAAGTTTACCATTTACTCTGTCGCAATTTGCAAATTATATTTTGAAAGCCACCAACAATTATGCAAATAATTTTCCGTGACCTGTCGGATTTTTCCGACGATTTATTTTGACCAAAATCTTAAATGAACTCGGTTCAACGTAAACAGTGTCATTTGATCTATTTTAATTGACCATTTCTAAAAGTTTGTTCCACAATAGTACTTCTGCCCTCGTCACAAAGTTCGCTATCACTATCGTGAACTCAAGATCGAATTATTTGTCCCGTAGTTCGTAATTCTATTTGTTCTTCCCAAAAGTCAAATCACAGTATCTATTCTCCCACAAAAAAATTACCGCGATAACGTATATTTATAATCGATTCGCGTGACGTTTTATCGACCGTTTATAGAATTGCCAATATCAATAACTATACGTCGACGAGTGAACTTCCACGGAGAGGCTTCGTTATCGAGATTTTATAATAACGAAATGATAGCATCGTTGCGTGACGACGACCGATCAGTATCGCGTCGGATATTCTCGAACGTCTTTCCCGTTTGCGTTCCGCGAATTTCTAGTTTCAATTGCATTGTAAAAATTACCGTTCGATTAAACAATTTATCGTGACCGAGAATTTCACAACAGTTCGGTATGTTTACCTCGGAGGACAATTGACAGAAATTGATCTAGGCGGCAAGGATCAATCGTGGATCAAACTCGGTGACCATTTCGGCCGGAACAGATTATGCACCGTTGCACGTCGAACCAGTGAATCGATCCGTTCGCGATCGGAACGATCGAGGGACCTTTGACGCGACACTGGGGGCATATTATTGATCATTGAGGATGCTGGACAAAAGGCAGTCGACGCAAGTGCGGATTTTCGTTTGCAGCGGCACCGACTTCACCGAGGAGAAGATTTCCCAGTCGAGAACCTGGTACAACTGGATCGTCAACCTAATGTGCGGCTCTGTTCGCAAAAAATGGCACGCCAGCAAAAGCAGGACACACATGAAAGGGCCACCGCCCTCGGTTTTGTTAGCTTCCCGGGTACGTGATGCGACTGCCTGCCAAATCGACGGACCAAAGAAAATTCAAACTGTAATCTGCTCGCGATTATTTTATAATGGGAACAAAAGGAATCTTCGAATATCTCTTTGGGAATTTTGGAATATTTAATAATAGTGGAGATTTGGAAGATTTTATCATTTTGGAGATTTGGAATATTTTATAATTTTGGAATATTGTACAATTTTGGAATCTTGGAATATTTTATAATTGCGGAGATTTGGAATTTTTTAATATTGTATAATTTTAGAATTTTGGAATATTTTATAATTTTAGAGATTTGGAATATTGTATAATTTTGGAATTTTTGAATATTGTATAATTTTGGAATATTGTACAATTTTGGAATCTTGGAATATTTTATAATTTTGGAGATTTGGAATATTTTATAATTTTGGAATTTTTTAATATTGGAATTTTGAAATATTTTATAATTTTGGAGATTTGGAATTTTTTAATATTGGAATTTTGGAATTTTTGAATATTTTATAATTTTGGAGATTTGGAATATTTTATAATTTTGGAATATTGTACAATTTTGGAATCTTGGAATATTTTATAATTGCGAAGATTTGGAAGTTTTTAATATTGTATAATTTTAGAATTTTGGAATATTTTATAATTTTAGAGATTTGGAATATTGTATAATTTTGGAATTTTTGAATATTGTACAATTTCGGAATATTTTATTATTGGGGAATATTCTATAATTTTGGAATTTTCACGGCTAATAATTTTGTAACCTTTGGACGACAAGATTTGACCTAAATTTTGACCCGTATTTTGTAAAGTCACTCGATCAAAAGGAAACATATAATAATTGGAAATTTCGATTCTTCGTAACAGTTATTCCGGATAAACATTCTTCATGACTGTTTTAATCAAGACTTATATTTATAACATTTTTAAACAGTTATTTTGGGAACTGGTGATAATACATGGACAGAAAGTTGCGGTTTGTGGAATCGATTTCGTTGTACAGATCTTTTACACTAAGTTATTATTTGGTAGCCATCTTTCCCTATAATTGCAAAATCCGATTTGACAAATTTTGCTAGGAACAGATAAACAGATTGATCGCAAATAATTATCGTTTCACTTCGAATGAATTTCATCTTTCGGTATTTGAGAAAGTTGGATGTTACAAAACTAGTGATTTGGGTTCGTAAAAAATGTTATTTGGAAAGCGTGGCTTTCGGGAAATTCTGAAATTGCTTTTTTCGGCTATTTTCATTCAAGAACCCCTTCCCCCTTCGGTACGAAATTAACAAGCTTTCTCTCCTACAATATAAATAATATTATATTAGATATTAATAATTATAATCATATTATTCTAATACTTATATCTATTCAAACGTTTCGACAGTTATTCAGAAAAGTGATATACTTTAATTTGAGAAACTGCTACTAAGTTTGCAATGGATCGTTCGTTTTATTCTCGTCTTCATACATACGAAACAAAATGTTAGGACACATTGTTTCGATTTAAAAAAAAAACAATATTGGAGCTTTGAATTAGTTAACTACAATTTCAAAGGGCTCAGTACCGAGTAACACGTTCTAACAGTTACTCTAGTAGGAGAATATTGTTTGTCTTCATAGGGTGCTCCGCTCGTCCGGCGACTTTAACAAGTCTTCTTCGTTTCAACAAAAATCGACAAGAAAAATCTGGATTTCGATTAGGTACACTGGCCCGGAGTACAGTTACCGAAATCCCCTTTTTTCCGCGGGTGAGAATGAACTATGATCAAAGACAAACAGATCCAAAGACCAACTTTATTTCGGATTCGCTAAGATACAGTGTTCACAGTTTGAGAATCGACTTCTGCGTTCGAACGGGATACCCGAACGTGTTGAAATTGAAAGTTCCGTCGAGGATGCACATCCGTGAAGTTAATTTATCATCATTGCACACGCTTGTCCCGCGTTCGAGTCGCGCGCGTAACCAGCAACGACGATGATTCAACATCATGTCGTCCTTGTTCGAGCAACGCCTCGTACTTGGAACGTTTCGTGCGCTCAGAGGGAACAGTTCCGATAAGCAGTGACACAACGTCACTTTTCCCTGAACGATCAACCGGTTCGCGACCACGGACGAGTTATCTCGTCCGACGAGACACGAACAATGACCACAGACGAGTTATCTCGCGCGGCAACGTCGCTTGCGCCGTGCCACGGACGAGTTGTCTCGCGGCGAACCTGCAAAGTTTGCAGAGTGCGAAACTCGGCCGCGAGATAACTCGTCCGTGGTGATCGTGTTAACGCGTCCGTGGCCGCGAAGTTGTCGACGGAACAACTTCAAGCCCGTTCTGAACATAATCGATGACGGTGGTGTCTCGGTTAGCCGGTTTTCTCTGGTGAACTTCGCGTCATAGCGGATCCGTTTGCCGGCCTCCGATTCGTTTGTCTATTTGACGTAACTCTTAACATGAACAGGTTATACCGGCGAACGCGCGGTTTTCCAAGTCGAGCACCGTAGTTGATACGAATGCAAAACGCGGAACCACAGCATGAGAAGATTAAAAGTGTGAACGGATCTCCGCGTGCGAGGCGACGAGCGAGAATTTGTAAACCGGTCGAAGCACCGGGAACAACACTGAGGAATGTTCCTTCTGAATTAGTATGTTCTCCCCGCGACCCCCTTGACGGGGCGCGCGTTCTCAAAGAAAAGAAAAACCTTAGTACCGCGCGCGGAATTTTGCGAATTCGCCGCGTCGAATCTTGACACTAGGTTTACGGAACGCTAAAACCGACTATTTTGCGTTGCTTCGTGAAAATAACAAGTACGTGCCAGCCGCGTTTCTGGCAATATCTTTAAAATAATGTGCACCCGAGGAAATCGATTTGCCGAACAATTTCTCACGCGTGCGTCCTTAGAATCTTAGAAAATATTAGAGCCCGCCATTTTGACGGATCCCGTAAATCTAGTGTTAATCCCAGAAACGTACGCAACCGACCGGTGCGTTTCGATTTGCGAAAATTTTTTGCATAAATTGCCAACTGAATGAAAAACTGCGCGGGGGACAAGAATGTATTGTTTCATAAAGTATGAAAAATATATTGTCATAGAAAAGCGATAAATTCTCCGAATGCTATCAGTTGTAATGTTAACTAACGAAAAAGGTTCACACGCCTTCCCATTTTTGTCAGAAATGATAAAATTCGCTACGATTAGTTTCTCTATCGCGGAATACGGAACGCAGAAGTGACACAATAGAACCGTAATATATCTTCTGCGTCTATAACACTTCATTTAAAAATCATTCTGCCGAAAATAGCTATGTTTTTAACGACCGGTTTAGTTTTGTCAGAGATCAAGTGTACAGGATTAGTTATTTTATTATTAATATTCTCGGTTTATTCTTTGCTTTTACATTTATTCGTATACTCTCGATGTTAGAAGAACAGAATATGTAAAAATATTTTGTGCAATCTAAAGTTTACCATTTTCTCTGTCACAATTTGGATATTTTGAAATTTCTCTTGGAACATAATTTGTACCAGTTTCTTTGAGTTTACATCCAATAGTAAACCAATGATTCAACGTCTAACGATTAAACGATTAAATTGTCATAGAAAAGTGATAAATTCTCTGAATGCTATCGGTTGTAATATCAA
Source organism: Halictus ligatus (assembly GCA_028454255.1). Classification (NCBI taxonomy): domain Eukaryota; kingdom Metazoa; phylum Arthropoda; class Insecta; order Hymenoptera; family Halictidae; genus Halictus; species Halictus ligatus. The sequence goes on from CM052131.1 coordinate 1,558,527, forward strand.
CCAACGAAAAAATTCGATTTTCTTCGGGCGAGAACATTGCGCGAATTAAAGTTTTGTTCAAAATTTGTAGAAGTCTACGTTTCTAAAGCTTTTGCATTTTTAAAGTCGAAGATTTCTAATGAAATTGCTTTGTTTCGCAGAAAGGGCCACAGGATATCGACTCGTATCCGTTAACGAACAGTGTTCCTAATCTCGTAAAAGTAAGTAAACCTCGTTCCCCATGATCTGTCGACTATCAGTCGATTTATTATTTCATTTATTATTTCTTTCGAATCGAACCCCTCGAACGTCAGATATTGTTGGTCTTCCCCAAAGATGATCAACAAATGGATATACTCGCTACCACTTCGAGGCGATTGGGGTGGAGCGTGTCGGTGGCGAAAGATAGGGATAAAGCGGTGGAGTTTTTCCAAAGTCGGGGTCACGAGCTAATAATCATCGATCATCGGGGGCAACGCGCCACAGAGGCTGAAACAATTTGTAGGTACGGCCGAAAATCATTATCTGAACGTCTACAACCTAATCGATGCAAATTTAATAAACTCCCTCATCTTTTCTCAATTACGAAAAATGTTACAGTGTTCTTGAATCACTAAAAATCTTTTTGCACAGCATTCTTCTTTTCCATGTGCAATTATACACTTATACTATTCTTTGAAACAGAAACTTCCCAATTTTTGCGTCATCAAATTCTCTCTCCTCCTTCCCCATTTTATGTACTATTATTTTTGCAAAACTGCCATAGAACGGTTCTCATTGGCTTTCGTGAATAGACTATAGCTTAAAGATAGAGCTACAAACTACTGCTTGAAGATATAGCTAATAGATTATTTAAAACATTTTAAGTAGTCCCATAGAAGGGAGTGCAACATTTTTTCGAAATACCTCCCATAACAATAATTACTGTGAAAAGAACTGAATATTTCTATTTCAGGCAAGCTTTTGCAATCGTGTGTTTCATATTGCGCAACATATATGTATATATTTGTTACTATTCTTTAAAACAGAAACATTCCAATTTTTGCGTCATCAAATTCTCTCTCCTCCTTCCCCATTTTATGTACTATTGTTTTTGCAAAACTGTCATAGAACGGTTCTCATTGTTTTTCATAAACAGACTATAGCTTAAAGATACAGCTACAAACTACAGCTTGAAGATATAGCTAATAGATTATTTAAAACATTTTAAGTAGTCCCATAGAAGGGAGTGCAACATTTTTTCGAAATACCTCCCATAACAATAATTACTGTGAAAAGAACTGAATATTTCTATTTTAGGCAAGCTTTTGCAATCCTGTGTTTCATATTGCGCAACATATATGTATATATTTGTTACTATTCTTTAAAAAAGAAACTTCCCAATTTTTGCGTCATCAAATTCTCTCTCCTCCTTCCCCATTTTATGTACTATTGTTTTTGCAAAACTGTCATAGAACAATTCTCATTGTTTTTCATAAACAGATTATAGCTTAAACATAGAGCTACAAACTACAGCTTGAAGATATAGCTAATAGATTATTTAAAACATTTTAAGTAGTCCCATAGAAGGGAGTGCAACATTTTTTCGAAATACCTCCCATAACAATAATTACTGTGAAAAGAACTGAATTTTTCTATTTCAGGCAAGCTTTTGCAATCGTGTGTTTCATATTACACAACATATATGTACATATTTGTTTAATTTCAACTTTTATGGCACAGATTGTGAATTCCTCGTTCTGATTCCAGGGCAATTAGGTCTAGTCCCGTTTACCACAATTCCGTGATTATAGCTCTAGTAAAGAAATCGTGAGTTGATTAATCTTTGTTAAAGTTCGTCTTATTGTTCGCGAACCGAACGATTCGCATTGTCTGACATGTTTGTTCTCGTCGATCTCGACAGGTACTTCATGTATGGCGACAGAGATAAAATCGTGACACTGGATTTACTCGACACGGGCTTTAACAGGGTAAGCTGAACAAAGGCATTGTTTCTTTCTTAATTTTTCGTATTTCTTTAATCTGTTAAGGCCGCGTACGGTGGTTCTTTGTAGCCCAAAGTGTTTCTTCGATTCGACTATCGATTCGACGATTTCAAAAGTTTCTGCAATCATGACGAACGTCATCGGATCAGTTCGATCGGACTCGTTCGAGTATTTCACTTTTGTTCCGATATAACGTAAACCCTTATACAAAATGGTCGCTCTGAAGCGTTGACCCGCTAACGAAAGATACTTTCTTTTTCTCTGTTATCACGCACGTTCCAGGCATTAATGGAGTGTTCCCATGAGGGAATATTAATAAACGAATTAGTGGGGATATATACGAGCGCGTTGCTGCCAAGGACTCAACTCGCAGCTGCCAATGCACTGTATCTGGCGCTTGACAGATGCCGTGACATGGTACACGTGACCAATGATAAACACATTGTACAGGTAACGTGAGTAATTGTAAAAATTCATCGATTGCCCCTTAATAAATTTTCCCTTAGAGTAGAACTACTTTTAGAATAGAACAGAACCGCTGTCCGTTCAAATAGAACTACTAAAACATTCGTGCTCTAGTTATTTTTTTTTATTCGCCTTTTTCAATGTTTCCCAGCACACATTTAATTTATCGCGTTACACGTTTACTTCTAGTTAATCGTTAATCCGCGTTATCAATTATTTGAGCATTACAACTATAGTATTTCTGTTTACGAAAGCGGAGCTTCTGTTCATAATTTTCTACACGAAATTTCATCTATAATTTAACTATAAATTCGTAATCAAATGGATTATTGACACTGGGTTTACGGGGCACTAAAAATGACTATTTCACATTACTTTACAATATATTCGGTTGGCAACTAAGTAATTGCCAACCCAATATGTACCCGAAGAAATCAATTTACTAAATAATTCCTCACAATCGAAATATTCGTAAATTAAAAGTATTGGAATCCGCCATTTTGACGGGTCCCGTAAATCCGGTGTGAACAATCGCGTTCGTAGCACCGAACGAATGCTCCGACGTCAGCCGACCAATTAAACGTAGGCCGGGTGTGCTTTCCCGTTTGTTGCAGTTTGTTAATAAAATCAGCGAAAAGTTACTAGGCTATAAAACGAACGAGATGCTGGGGAGAAACATCGGGGACTTGGTGCACTACGAGAACTTCGTGGTGATGGAGCAACAGATCAGCAAGGGCCGGGAGTTCGAAGGGAACATGAACTGCAGACGAAAGAACAACCAGATGATCACTATCAACTGCAGGGTGATACCTTTCTGCACGTCGTTGAAGTGAGTCTGTCGGGTCTGTGGGGTCTGTCGATAATCGATATATTCTGCTAATTTGCCCGCAACCACTTGTGTGTCCGCAGAAAACCGACCCACTATATATACATATACGACACGACGTATCTATCAGAGAACATCGATCCGATGAGTCCACTTACCGCGCCTCTGCAGCCATTGTTCCCGAAAACTGCGAGGAGGTCATCCGATGTTAAATCCAGTATCATTGACGGTGAGAGACTTGCGATTCTCAACGTTTTTGCGCGAAAAGCTGTTCGCTTTGTCAAAACGTTCCAATTATAGAGGAACGATACACATCACAGACTGTAGCCCTGAAAAGAAATTCTTCGATCCGAAAAATCAAGCGTCCGTCATCGTCATCATTGTTCCACGTGGAAAATATCTTCCTCAATAGCGGCGAACGCAACGATAATACTTGTCAGCGGCAACGTGTTTCACCACGTGTTTGTAACAATTTTTTTACGAAATATCTTTTAACAGCAATGGCAACTTCAATCGTGAACCAACAAGTCCCGGTAACGCGAACTACTTACTTCGTTCCGGGATTAGTATGCGGGATTAGTATAGTTTTTAAATTCTTCTGATAGCAACATTTTCCCTCTGGATTGCAACTAACTGAAGTGGAATTAATTTTTTCCTTTTAATATATTAAGTAGGTTAAAAATGATGCAACAGTATTTTTAAATTCTTCTGATAACAACATTTTCCCTCTGGATTGCAACTAACTGAAGTGGAATTAATTTTTTCCTTTTAATATATTAAGTAGGTTAATAATGGTACAACAGTATTTTTGCATTCTTCTACTAAAACAATTTTCCTTCTGGATTGCACGAACTGAAGTGAAATTCATTTTTGCTTTAATAGATTAAGTAGGTTAAAAATGGTACAACAGTATTTTTAAATTCTTCTGATAGCAACATTTTCCCTCTGGATTGCAACTAACTGAAGTGGAATTAATTTTTTCCTTTTAATATATTAAGTAGGTTAATAATGGTACAACAGTATTTTTGCATTCTTCTACTAAAACAATTTTCCTTCTGGATTGCACGAACTGAAGTGAAATTCATTTTTACTTTAATATATTAAGTAGGTTAAAAATGGTACAACAGTATTTTTGCATTCTTCTACTAAAACAATTTTCCTTCTGGATTGCAACTAACTGAAGTGAAATTAATCTTTTCCTTTTAATATATTAAGTAGGTTAAAAATGGTACAACAGTATTTTTAAATCCTTCTAAACCTTAGCACTCGAAAATTCCTGTATCATTATTAAAAATACTTTTTACATTACTAAATTTATTTGTATTTAATAAATTACTAAACATTTCAGCACTGTGCGAGTAAATTCCACCATTTTCGTATGTATAACACGAAAAAACAGTATATATAGAAGGGAAATATTCTAGGTCGGGAAAAATGTTTCGTTTCGGAGTTAAAATGGCTTCGAGTGCAAAGGCTTAAATTTTAGCACAGCAAAAAATAGTTTGAAATATTATTTATTTTCTTCAGAGTGTTTCTCCCTTGATATATTTTTAATTTATGATTACCGAGCTTCTAAAGTTGCGTCCACTATTATTAAAAAATGTATTTCTTTTGGTATTCTCGAGAAATGGCTAAAAATGTAGATAGACACAAGTTTGTTGTTTCTATAAAATAATATAAAATCGTTTCTGTCGCTCGGCACAGTTAGTGTCGATGCGCAACGCTAGAAACTATGCTATCAGAGACATACGTACCTATACATTTTTTTTCAGTTATCTAAAACTATCGAATCGGTAAACAGAAAACTGGGGCGTTAATCGGAACGCTGCCGATACAATTTTTACCGATCCGATAGCCTCCAAGTAACTGGACCGTAGCATTCGATGATTATTTCAATTTGCAGATCGTAGGCGATCCAGTTTACAGAAACTGCACTCGATGCAATTGGAAGCGCCTATCACGAGGGTGATCATTCTTCTCTCAAATGCCATTACGGAATCGACGAATCCCGAGACAGCAGCGCAAATCGACAAGGTATCGTTTCAGTCGAATTCCACAAACAAAATTCATTCCCCGAAGATCTTTTCGATCCGTCCGAAAAATAATTACAAAAATAAACGGGGTGTGTTCAAATCTCGTGCTCTCGAATGCAATATTACCAAACAATATCACCAGATTTTTATTTGCTAATTTACCAGGCGATAGAGATGCTCAAAGTCTCCGAGTTGTACGTGCCGCATCTCAAAGAGGACAAAAGTTTTGCCGATCCCGTAGCGACGGATCTTGTCGGAGCCTTGCTTGCGGTGAGAAATCGAAATTTTCCGAATTTATCACCGAGCGATTTCTGAACACGACGTTTAAACATGGATTATTATAGTCGCCGAGGAAACCATGGGAATCGAGAAGATCGTCCGCCGAATCGGCGCGGTTTTCTACTATAAAGACAGCGCCGAGCAGCTCGCGATTGCAGATCAAAGGGTTCAGGGGGCCCCAAGAAATCGCGGAGATACTCGACAGGTGTTTGGAATGGAATTTCGACATATTCAAGCTCGAGGTTTTGACGGAGAGAAGGTATGCCGGATCATTGAAAAAATATTTACATCACCCGTTGGCGCCCATTGCACTCGCCTGAGACAACAAGATCATATGTGTTTGCTTCTAGCGCCATCTAAGATTGACTAGACGTTCTGTCCATCGTTTGCTAAAATTTGAGAAACAATTCTTGCGCGTTAATGGGTTGTTAAGTTTTCGAAATTTAAGTCGTCGAAATTAAACACTGCCTAGCAGCAAAAGTGACTGGCTTCCATTACGAAACTGACAAGATTTAATTGATTAAATTATTGTCCCTCTTAACAGGCATATCTGTAGATCTATTTAAATCCAACATTTATTATATATTTCTAAACCTACTTCGAGGTCCACGTTGATCTTGTAGAACCCAATTCGAAAATTAGACAGATCTTTATGCGAAATAAAAATTTTCTATCTGGATTGCAACGAGCTGAAGTGAAATTAATTTTTTCTTTTTAATGTATTAAGAGGGTTACTAATGGTACAACAGTAGTTTTAAATTCTTCTACTAAACAAATTTTCCCTCTGGATTGCAACGAATTGAAGTGAAATTAATTTTTTCTTTTTAATGTATTAAGAGGGTTAATAATGCTACAACAGTATTTTTAAATTCTTCTGATAGCAACATTTTCCCTCTGGATTGCAACTAACTGAAGTGAAATTAATTTTTTCTTTTTAATATATTAAGTAGGTTAAAAATGGTACACCAGTATTTTTGCATTCTTCTACTAAAACAATTTTCCTTCTGGATTGCACGAACTGAACTGAAATTAATTTTTTCTTTTTAATATATTAAGTGAGTTAATAATGGTACAACAGTATTTTTAAATTCTTCTACTAAACAAATTTTCCCTCTGGATTACAACGAGCAGAAGTGAAATTAATTTTTCTATTTCATATATTAAGTAGGTTAAAAATGCTACAACAGTATTTTTAAATTCTTCTACCAATAATTAACCGTTACAACTCTAATGACGACTGTGAGGCGCCACTAAAAATTGCTGTATCGTTATTCAAAATATTTTTCGCATCATTCAACTTGTTTGTATTTAATAAATTACTAACATTTAAGTACGAATAAATTGTACTATTTCTATATGTATAACATGAAAAATATATATATATATAGAAGGGAAATATTGTAGGTCGAAAGAAATATATCGTTTTGGAGTGAAAATAGCAACGGGTTAACGAAGCTGTGTACTAATAATTAGTGAACAGAGTCTCTCTTAGCGGTATTTGTTTATTTATCTGATCTCTTGGTTTCAGACCGCTGCTCTTCGTAGGAATGACTATCATGAACCTATACCAGGTACCGGCAAGATTGAACTGCAGCGAGAAAGTCATACAGAGCTGGTTGGCCGTGCTCGAAATGAATTACAAATCTCAAAACTGTTATCACAATTCGACTCACGCTGCGGACGTCCTTCAAGCGACCGCTAGGTTCATGCAATCTGAGAGGCTGAAACAGGTACTGGAACCTTTGGACGAGGTCTCGGCCCTAATCGCGTCTGCTGCCCACGATGTAGATCATCCGGGAAAATCGAGGTAAACCGAAGCTGAATTTTCTCTTTAAAATTCACTATTCAATACTGTTCTAAACCGTGGACCCTGAAACGTTTTCCAAAAATGTTCTTACCTCTTAAGTTTCACTGGGAATAGACAAAGATTAACCTTGGCAAATTAAAGTTTAGTTTGAAGATATAAAAATAAAAGTATTTCTATTACAATGCTAAATATTTTATCCTTCGATGCTAAAAATACTGTGGATCGTCGCAGCAAACGTTCAAAAGTGATTTATTCCTGTCAAAATATTTGTTGCGTGGAAACAATTTACAAACAAGTTCCCAGAGATCATTTTTAACGATCAAAAATACGTATTCACTTCTATAATAATTCCTTAGTACTTGTTTTCATATCTTATGGTCAAAGAACTAATACTTTTATAAGCAACGCACACGTTCAAAATCGAATTCTTCCTCTGTCTGGAATACAACGGAAAAATGTGTTGAATCGACAAAGTATTTTTAAGATTTTGTCAGATATTTTGCACAGTATTTATTGTCCATCTAGGAAACGGGACTCTTAGAGTACGAAGAGTACTCTGAAGTACGTTCATCGTTAAGTTGTTTTTCAGCGAAAACCTTGTTAATGATTTCCGCTGTTCGTTTGAACTTGAACCGATTTCAGCCAGTTCCTCTGCAACTCGAACAACAAATTGGCAATACTTTACAACGATATATCCGTGCTCGAGTCGCACCATGCCGCCCTGACGTTCAAGTTAACACTGTCGGACGACGGCGTGAATATCTTCAAGGTAAACGCGAGCACGGCGGAATTAGACTCGCGAGTTTATTATTGTTCGCAAATCACGATCGAACAGCGAATATTTCACGTTTGTTCTAGAATTTGGAACGAGACACGTACAAGCATGTTCGTCAGACGGTGGTCGACATGATTCTGGCGACGGAAATGACGAAACACTTCGAACATTTGGCCAGGTTTATGAACTTGTGCAGCTTGAAGGTTGGAGACCAAGCAAACGTATGAATCACTAATACTTATTAACGATTTAATCTAACTAATTCTGATTTAATTCAAGTGATTCTATTTTTACAATTGACAAGCCCTTAGGTTCTACCAAATATTTCTCTTTCTTAATAACTATATGTAACTTTCGTTTTTATTTATCCTAATGCCTTTGCGACATTATTTATTTAAAGGAATCTCAATACGTGCTTGAAATTGTAAGTACATTAATAGCCTGTGCACCTATAGCTTTGTTCGAAATTCTTAATTTAGCACTTTTCGTTTGAATTTTAAAAATGAATTATTGTTAGAATTATGTATTAGCGTTTAAATATAGTTTTAGATTAACGATTCACTTACCTCGAGGTAATGCTCGAGCAAATATAATTTTCACGTGTGGATTTTATCAGTAGCTGTCTTAAACATTTGTGTTACTCTTTGGAGTGTATTAATCCGACTAATCGATTCTATTAAAAAATACTTATTCGGAACCTTATTAGCGTTTAAAGTTGAAGGAGGAGTAGATTAACAATGTTTCCATTGAGTGGGAATAAATTCGACCGCTCCTGATCACTAGGGAAAATCTAAAATGTCTATCGTGAAATTATTGTAATTACAAACGTTCATTCTGAAGAATTGCAATTGTAACGCAGGGTTACGTCGACTCCGTGGACATGACCGTCGTGTTGCAACCCGAGAACGTGGCACTGGTCAAACGAATGATGATCAAATGTGCGGACGTGTCGAATCCGGCCAGACCAATGAAAAGTTGCATCGAATGGACCAGGCGAATAGCTGAAGAATACTTTACTCAGGTAAAATTCACTTACTTAGAATGATTGTCGGATCCGGATCGGCCCCCTCCGTCGGCTCAAGCTCTTCTTTCGTTCAATGATCCAAATGATTCGCTCGAGAATCTAAAGTTCGAGACCCTTTCACGAGGAAAACCCAAAACCAAAAACTGCGTCGAACTTTCCCATTAACATTTCGCATTGCTCTACCAGCTCTTTAAATTTTATTTTTCCCTTGTGCGTTAGATGGTTGAATAACTTACGATCTAAACAATAGACTCCAATGATAAAATAGTTTCTCGTTCTAATCACTCTTCCACGAAACTCTTGGCAACACATTTGCTAAATTGTTCTGATTAAAATCAGCCCAAACACGACACAATCATGTTTACTCGTTTGATTCACGGTACAGAAGAACCTCAAAATTAAGATTCTCAAAATTAAACTTTCAAATTTAAACAGATTAATCCAGACGATTGATCGTACAAATCAGCTTAATTTTAATGTTTCCTCGAACGTAATTGTTCCATTATCCGAACACACTCGTGTCCCATAGATTAATACGAACAATCGATGTTCTACCATACCGTGAATTGAACAATGCGAACCAAAAATTGTGTCATGCTTGGTATCGTTTCATTCAGAAAAGTGTCACGAACATGTTGGCAGAAGTTTCGTAAATAGAATCATCAGGAACAAGAAACATGTAAATATAATAGCATGTTCACATGTTTGCGTACTATTGTTGCGCGTAAGCATGTAATTTCGCACACGTCCGAGGATCTTGTGATAATTTTGAAAATCCTCCGCAGACCGACGAGGAGAAAAGTTTGAAACTGCCTGTTCTGATGCCGATGTTCGACAGGCAAACGTGCTCGATACCGAAATCGCAGATCGGTTTCATCGATTTCATCATCAACGACATGATCGAGGCCTGGGACGGTTGGTAATCCTTTCTGCCATTTTGATTTTCATCGAGCGGCGCAATGTCACTTTCACGGGAATTTCTTCTGTTTTTTTCCAGCGTTTATCGACATGCCGGAAATGGTCGGATACATGAGACAAAATTACGAGAAATGGAAAGAGTACAATGTAAGGTTTACTGGTTTTTTTTTTATTTGATTCTCCGTTTCGGCGTGATTCTGTTCGTCGAACACGTTTACTGTTGCAGGAGAAGGGCATAACGACCCTGCAGGACATCGAGAAGATACAACAGACCCCCGAGATGCATATACCCCGACTCACGTGACCCATGGAAACCGCCCGGAAGTCGTCTTTCGCGTTTCCGATAATCCTCAACTCTGGTCCGTCCCGAACAATGTTGAACGCTGCGAGTTGTCGCAACGATTTGTAAAATACTTGTAATAATTTAAGAATAGAGAGTAATTATGACACGTCGTACGCTTGTAAGTCCCTTTTTTTTTTCTTTGTTTTTCTAGAAAATATACCGCAAAACTCATTCACGTTCGCCACCCCGTTGCTCCGAAACCCCTCGCCCCCCCCCCACCCACCCCATTCTTCGAGGTCTAATTCCGAACTCGTGACAGAACGGCCGGAGCGGAACGACGCGCGTTTTATAAATAATACCCGATTAGTCACCCGTTCGCGAACCTCGAGCGGAGAGATCCGTTCTCCCCGAACGTGATCCGTTTCTCGCGCAGGTAGCTTCGCGCACCTTCGTTTTCCTTTTGCAAATTGAAGCTCAAAAACGAACAACGCGTCGAACCGAATCGAGTGAAACACAGCTAAGCGCATACAGCTTATCGCTAACGTTCAAGCAAATCTATTTGTTCGAGGAACAAGCTGCCCCCGTTCGACGACTCTCGTTATGCTACGCGACTCGCGAAAATGTCCATGTGATAGTCGTCGAGCGATCAGCTGAATTTTGTAGAATTTAATAAACGCTTCTTGCAATAACAATGACACTGTGGAACAACTCGAGATATCATATACGAAATCGTTGTTCGGATAAAATGTGTGCTTCTGTAACAAACAAACAAACAAACAAACAAACAAACAAAAAACCGAGTTCAATGCTTTTCAACTTAATAGAAAATTCGGTCAGAGAATACCTTGATGCTCCTTCCTCGAGTATTTTCATTTACTCGATCCGCGTCTGAACGTGCATTCTCTTAGATCGTCGTTCAGCGTGTGCCCGTGCGGGCAGCGACGTCCTTGCCCCGGGCATACGCGGAACGCGGCGGGCACGGAGGCCACGCCCCCGAAGGGCAAGGCTACACCCCCACTCCCCGCTGACTCGGTCGCCCGTAGCTTTTTGCCCGCCAATCGCGTGTCGGGCAGAGATCTGTGCTCTAAGAGAATGTCTTCTCGGACGATGTCAAGGTCGAATTGTCAAGGGACTGGTCTCTTCGTCGAACGGAAAAGAACTAATATCGGTTATGGGCACAATTTCATTTCATTTTATTATTGTTTCTCAGCCAAAAAGTGACGTATATGAGCCTATCGCTTTGGCGTTGCAGAAATATTACACAGAATATGGAACAAGATGTATATAGGTATATATATATATATGTATGTATATATATCTGTATATACTTAATATAATTATAATGAAACCTTTGGATCGGTAAGAATTTTGTTGTATAATCTTCTCTTTTTCTCTTTTCACATATACATATATATATAATCCTTTCTTTTAAATGAACATACGCCTCTTCTGTGGTTACACAGTTGTTTTCCTCAACACACGACTTGGCTACACGAGCAACCCAAGAAAAAAAGACATTCAAAGACGTGTTTTCTTTACTCTTTCTCTCTCTCTCTCGCTCTCTCTCTCTCTCCATCTCACACGAACTCTTTCAGAACGGATCGGTTACAAACGTAAAACGTATTTTTTCATTTTTCTTTTTCTCGGAGCAAAATAGTAGAAGTGCAAGCAGCCACTTCGCTTCGCGGATGGACAAAAGAGTATTCCGATGATACAAACTCGTTTACTAAGTCACACAGAGTACAAGTGTGATTTTACAAACGCTAAACGTTCAGAAGTAATACACCATTATCGTTTTCGTTTATGTGAACAGCACACGCAGAGATTTAAAGACTCGTGGAGAAGTGTTTTATTTTGTTTGTTTCTCTTTTGCTATCGCACTAATCGAATCGAAGTCGTTTTATTCAGCATCAAAGAGACACGTGGGAAGTATAATATGCAATCTTATGATGTCCCATTTTTTTCTTTTTCGTTCTCCGAAGCCTAGCGGACGACAGAGATGGACTGTTTTCTTTTTTTTTTGTTTTGTTTTGTTTTGTTTTGTTTCGTTCTTCTAACGCGTGTACCTTTGCTTTTACAGCGCCTGACGTGACATTTAAAACACGGGAAAAACACAATACGGATATAGTTCGCGTTCATCGGTTATCGTAGATATTTAGACGAATCACGCGTCACCTAACAGTTAGATTAAACATTAAGTCTACGAGTTATAATGCCGCACAATATTCATATAACTTCGATGCGTTAAGAAAAGAACGTAAGCGTAGGAAATTATACAACCTGCGTGTTCACACTCCCGGACGAAGAAAATGCAACGTTCTGAATAGCAAACGTGAATATACAGGGCGGTTGGTAAACTGGGGGTGCAAGCGGATAGGGGGTGATTCTACGCGAACAAAGAAGTCGAAAATGTAGAATACAAATTTTTCGTTCGAGGATTTGTTTTCGAGGAAATCGACATCGAAGTTTCGCGATCTCATTGTAGATCGCCGACTCGATTGAGGTTATGTTCCAATGTGACCGAAGTGTTTTCCTACCTATTAACTTACTATCCGTTGCGAGCAATTAAAAGAAAAGATTATTGTAGCCTTTCATACTTCAAAACAATCGAATACGTTAGAAAGTGTTCATAGAAATTTAATTAGAAGAGCAGAAGTATGTGTTCGGCGGAATGGGCAACATTTTCAGCAATTTTTGTGATAATAAACATTACGATTACTTCGTATTATTTCATTATGTATTCCTAATTTTCCGTTACGGCAAAAACAAACTTAAACTGCGATAATACCCATCGAGATAATACAGTGATAAAACTTAAAGTCGATCTTCTCGAAAACAAAGCCCCAAAAGAAAAATCTTTATTCTATATTTTCGACTTCTTTTTTTAGAATCACCCCCTTTCCGCTTGTACCCCCAGTTTTACCAACCACCATGTATAGTCCGCTAAATGTAGTACACTTATAAACTAGTGTTAGACGTACGAGTAAGTAACTTTAAAGTGTAAATAAATATTATATGGAAGTTCGATAACGCAAATTCTCGGCACACAAACTCCGGAAAAACGAGAATTTGCTTACATTGATCACGAATAATGTAATATTAATATTTTCTAAGGCCTCCTTTCGTTTTTGCTGTTCGATTTACTGGTTTTGATAACAATTTCGACGATTTCCATTATTGTGCTTTCACCGACTCTACGGTGATACCGACGTTCTAAGTGGTTTTGAAATTGTTTCTCATTTTTCTACCAATTTTCATCAATTTTCAATCATTATTATTGCTTTAGGACGCCTCGCACTGTTCTTAAAAAGATAATTATCACGTTCCTATCTCTTATCGACGATTGTAGCTGTTTTTCTAATCGTATTCGGACGAAAATTTGCAATTTCATCGATTCTCGTCAACCTGATCGATATTGTCCAATCGATATCCGCGTTACAAACCAATCCGTTGCAGCGCTTCAGCTTCTCGTATTGTCAGTTTTGCAGAAGTACAGTACTTAAATATAAACGTAATCGAACAATACAAAACTCCGCGCTTAAAACTCTATCAACGCAAATCGACGAGTATCACACGTCCCTAAACGTATTCCCAAAACAAAACGCAAGAACCAAAAAACGCCTCTCTGTCCGGGAGTGTAAACATTCAAAAAAAAATATACCCTCTGCTACTAACAAGTGCTCCCCCCTCCTTTCCGCGTAACAGAAAAACGTTGTACAGCGCGCGGAATTTTCGGCAAAGTTTTTTTTTCTCCCCGTTACAAAACCGAGTACGCGTAATTATTGTCAAGCGAAAGAACAGATATCGTCGGATACAACCCGGCAATTGCCGCTAAACATCAATTAAAACTCGCCAGGCAAAAGTACATTAAGCAACAACACCATACGCTACGATACAATACAGTTAAATCGCGTTGCAAGTAGTAGGTGTGCGCGCGTGTGTATGTGTGTGTGTGAATCGATCGAAAAACATAGAGACACTATTCAGAATCGTTTCGATTGTAAATTCTTATTCTTCGTTTTTTTTTTTTTGGTTTTTTCTTTTTTGACCGACAAGACACCGAGAGCACGGGGGCCCCCGGTGCGCCCTTTCGAGTTTTCTTTTCTTAACGTCAAGATCCTGCCCCGCGCGATCCACGGATCTAGCGATCGCGAATGCAGTATGGACGCGTGTCCCGGACGTTCTGCTTCCTTTGGGGCATAAAGAGCGCGCACGCGTCTCCGCTGCGCGCATTTTGCGTGCGCTCGTGTCGAGTGCGATTGCTACACGTTCAGATCGCGTCCGCGGAGGACACGACAGGGTAAAGTGCTGAAGGTCACGATAGAGAAGCCTCGAACGAACGCGCAAGCAGCGATGTTACATGGAAACAGCGAATCTGCTGCTGTTGGCTCGACGAGCCGATGATCAAAAAGCAGTATAGGCGAATCGCGATCAGCGCGACGTGATTCGAGGATCATCGGTGCGATCGAGGTAGGTTGGTCACTCCTCGCAAGCTAAAGTGAATTTCGCCCCTGGTGTTCAAATGGCGACACAGTTTGCGTTGATGCTTCTATACGCGACAGGATCGTCAATCTTTTGTATTGCGTCTGTTACATCCGTCTCGCTCTGAAGAACGACCCGAACGACCCCTGGAGGGCAAGTCGTTGCCCCCGGAGTCGACCTCCGTGTCCAGATCGTGGGACCTCAGAAGGCATCGGCCTCAGAAGGTGTCAGCCTTAGAGGGTGTTAGCGCGCCAAAATTATCGGAAATCATCCCCTCCTTCTGGTAGGTTTGCTGGGTGGTGCGCATTTTTAGATGGAAAGTCAGTGTTACAGGGGCTGCATAATTTCGGTGGCGTGTACACCCTGTCCAGATCGTGGGACCTCAGAAGGCATCAGCCTCAGAAGGTATCAGCCTTAGAAGGTATTAGCCTTACAAGGTGTCAGCCTTAGAGGGTGTTAGCGCGCCAAAATTATCAGAAAACCGCATCGAAAATCATCCCCTCCTTGTGGTAGGTTTGCTGGGTGGTGCGCATTTTTAGACGGAAAGTCAGTGTTACAGGGGCTGCATAATTTCGGTGGCGTGTACACCCTGTGCAGATCTTGGGACCTCAGAAGGTATCAGCCTTAGAGGGTGTTAGCGCGCCAAAATTATCAGAAAACCGCATCGAAAATCATCCCCTCCTTCTGGTAGGTTTGCTGGATGGTGCGTATCTTTAGATGGAAAGTCAGTGTTACAGGGGATGTATAATTTCGGTGGCGTGTACACCCTGTCCAGATCTTAGGACCTCAGAAGGCATCAGCCTCAGAAGGTATCAGCCTTAAAAGCTATCAGCCTTAAAAGGTATCAGCCTTAGAGGGTGTTAGCGCGGCAAAAATTATATCGAAACACCGCATCGCGTGGAAAATCATCCCCTCTTTCTGGTCGGTTTGCTAGGAAGTGCGCATTTTTAGCCGGAAAGTCAGTGTTACAGGGGCTGCATAATTTCGGTGGTGTGTGCACCCTGTCCAGATCTTAGGACCTCAGAAGGTATCAGCCTTAAAAGCTATCAGCCTTAGAGGGTGTTAGCGCGCCAAAATTATCAGAAAACCGCATCGAAAATCATCCCCTCCTTCTGGTAGGTTTGGTGGATGGTGCGTATCTTTAGATGGAAAGTCAGTGTTACAGGGGATGTATAATTTCGGTGGCGTGTATACCCTATCCAGATCTTGGACCTCAGAAGGTGTCAGCCTTAAAGGATGTTAACGCCAAAATTATCGGAACACCACGTCGGAAATCATCCCCGCCTTCTGGTAGGTTTGCTGGGGGGTGCGTATCTTTAGACGGAAAGTCAGTGTCACAGGGACTGCATGATTTCGGTGGCGTGTACACCGTGTCCAGATCGTGGGAAGGTGTCAGCCTTAGAAGGTGTTAGCGCGCCAAAATTATCGGAACACCGCATCGCGTTGGAAAACCATCCCCTCCTTCTGGTCGGTTTGCTAGGGGGGTGCGTATTTTTAGACGGAAAGTCAGTGTTAGCGCGGGCTGCATAATTTTCGGTGGCGTGGGCGTCGGCCGCTCTTCTTCCGAGGCGAGCTATTTAAGCTTCTCGCGTTTCCGCGGCTGAATCAGTCGAATTCCTCTCCGGCGCGGCGGTCCGCACGTTCGAACCGATCAGTATAATAACACCGGGGGTGCGTGCGTCTCTCATCAGCTCGAGTTCCGGTCAGCGATCAACGAGGTTCCCGAAGCTTACGGTAGTTCTGTATGTTGGTGTTACTTGGTCGATCATCGGCTTTTGCGCGCGCGCGCGCGCGGCCGCGAGAAAATACCTAACACAGCGGAGAGAACATCATAACCGAAACTCAACGTCTGGTACACACCTAACGTGTGTTGCTTAGTTGTACGCGGGGCGTTCACGCGTCGGTGAACCTAACACAGCGAGAGGACACCCTAACCGAAACTTGAGGTCCAAGCGCGGCTAAGGTTCCCTGCTCGTGTGCGCGCGCCTTTAACCCTAACCTCGGAGGAAAGGAATATCCCCGGAGCCTAGCTCCGAGACCGCGAAACATACTAACTTTTGTTCCTCAATAATCTCCCATGGAAAGACTCCGCTCCTAACCGAAACCTAACCCCTCTGGTACACCTAACGTTCCTTAGTTGTACGCGGGGCGTTCACGCAACGGTGAACCTAACACAGCGAGAGAACACCCTAACCGAAACTTGAGGTCCAAGCCCAGCTAACGTTCCTTGCTCGTGTGCGGCCTTTAACCCTAACCTCGGAGGAAAGGAATATCCCCGGAGCCTAGCTCCGAGACCGCGAAAGATACTAACTTTTGTTCCTCGATGATCCTCCATGGAAAGACCTCTTGAAATTTCTCGAAGAGGACGCGAACTACGTCAATCAAAGATTAGCACTACTATAATAGAGATACTGTGCGTGATCCGTAGGTCGCAACTTCTAGAGACCTCGGTAGCCTAACGATACGCAATACCCTATCCTTTGAAATCTATGCACCTAACCGCTCGACGACTACTTTCGACATCCTCGTCGCGATGTGTTGTCCGGATCTCCATTCTCCGCTGAATCCCTTCGCATCGCGATACACTGCCTGTGTCTCGTCGAAGTATCTTAATGCCCTGATTTCGATTCTCGTCACCGAATGAGGATGATGGCGCGTGTGTGTCCACGGAGAGGATTCTCCCCCTTCTTCGTCCGAGTAGATCAAATCAATCGGTGGGTACACCCGGTGGATTCTACGATACTATACTAATAAGACCGGTATTAACAACGACGCGGTCAGAATTTGCTAGAGCTCTCTCGGTCACCTCTATTTCCTAAACAACTACCACAGTAGTGTACACTTTTCTGTGCATGGCTCCAACGTTAGCTAGCTCTTAAACTTAAAGCTAGCGCGAAGATAATTGTGCGTATTCGATGGAAAATGCGATTCGTCGTCCGCGACACGAAGACGTGCCCCAAATTCGGCACCTTTTACAGCTTTTTCTAAGTCGGTTCCGGTTTTTCGATGTAGCGGAGTCGGAACGAGTACTGAAGAGGGTCGTTGCGTGGTCGTGTTGCGTGCGTGCGGTCTTGCAAGCTCCTGGGTGCTTGCACTCGGATCTCGTTCGGATGCAGGGTGCACTCGCGGGAGATGAAAGCGTGGCGAGCTTTTTGTAATTGTCTTCGAACCGGGTACACGTCTACGATTTGGTCGATTTTCGGAACGATACGACTGCCGAATGGGGAACCGAGCGGAGAGCCAGGAACGCGGCCAGAACGGGATGACTCATGACGGCGTCCGAGCTGACCTTGGCTGCAGAGTCGAAATTAGAACAGAGGGCGGAAGCGCCGGGAGGAGGAGGAGGAAGAGTATAATTTCCTCAGGCTTTGAAGAGACTTGTGGCGCCGGAGAATCAACCTAACTCTACCACCGCGTGGAAACGAGACTCGAACAGGTACGGGAGGAGCGGAGGACAGACCATCGCGTTGTGAACGTCGTGGAACGCCGCCATGTTTTGGAAAAACGATAAGAGATCGCGAAGCGTGCCGATTATTGCGGAGCGGGTTGCCGATGTTCTTTGTACTCCTTTGTCGAGCAGCCGGTGAAAAGTTCGACAGGTGAATTAGGATCTGGGGTCCGAATTGTCCCCGGAGATGTTCGACAAAGCACTAACAAGACCGCACGACGTTCAACTGATGAAACGCAAGCGTCTTGCTAGTTTCTTCCACGAGATGATCAGCGTCTCGGCTTGATCTCTGTCCGCGGAGGAGCGCGATCATTCGTTACCGACCGCGTGCGACCTAAACGAAGAATCGTCGATAAGCATCGATCGTGTACTGGTCCATTACGATTCGCCTCCGTAGAATCAGCGTACCGGGGGGTACCTTCTTCAGGTATATTCCTTATTCCCTATTTTATCCATTGCGACCACTGCAAGAAACAACCCCATCCCCGAGAAAGCACCACCGAACGATTTACCTAGTCCTGGGCCATGCTTCTCTTCGTGAGGGTTGCTCGAAAATGTGCTTAACAATAATAACTCGAAATGAAAAAGTTGCTACGGGTTACAGGAGGCACAAGCGCGCTCGACTATACACGCGCGCGAGTGAAGCGCAATAGAGAGTTTTTTCTGATATCTTAGTCCTTCCTAACCCTAACTTCGAAACGAAAGACCTTAGATCTCTAGGAAAATTTCGATTATCGGTAAACCGTGGAACCGAAGCATATTTTTGGTCGTTCAAGAAGAACGGAAGAAGTGCCGCCAAGAAAAACGAGAAGAGATACGACGATGTGTGCCCTATCACGGAAGCCACTGATGCCGAAATACTAATTTCAGAAATATAGACAATACACAATTATCTGGATTCGAAGAATTTCTCAGAAACTGCCCCCGAAGCCGTGTTTTCGAGATAAATAATAGTTTTAACGTTATTGAAAGGAGTACGGTCTTCTTCAGAGGCACTAGTGTCGTTTACAAGATGTCGACGGAAGCTAAAATGGCGGCGCGACTGTTACAGCAGCCGCGGATGACACTGGAGAAATTTAGTAAACTATTTCACACACGACTGAAGAAAAGTTATGCGAATTGAACTGAATCGAAACTAGAGACGCTTCTTTCCCGGAAAGTTCTGGACCCGAGGAATTGAAAATTTTTTCCGATGACGCGATCGACATTAGTGACTTCGTTAATTATGAATATACGGTAGAGCTGGACTGATTTAACAGTCGCGAGCTCGCTTAATCCTAACTTCTACGTTTCGAGAAGTATTGTTATCCAGAATCTAAGCTGTCGTTACCGATCATGCGCGACCGAAACTAGCAATCAACGATAAGCATCTATCGTGTACTAGAGCCACGATAGACGGTTCAACGCAACGTAACCTGTCCTCAATTATAGTGAATATACGGTAGAGCTGCGCGGATTCGACCGTCGCCAGCTCGTTTGCTTACAACTACTCGCGATGCATATTTGTTTCTGATCTATCGTTAACGATCATGCGCGACCGAAACGAGCCATCATATAGATGGTTTACCATAACCTAACTCGACCTCGTCAATTGTGAATATGGTCGTTTACTTGTACCTCTTGTGTTGCCGTTCATGTTTGTCTTAAACGAAGAATCATCGATAAGCATCGATCGCGTACTAGTCTACAATGTTAGAACCGATTAGCGCAGATTTGTCTTACTAGAATCAGCGCACCGATCGGTGCACCGATGTACCTCTTTTTTTCTTTTAGGTATACTCTTATTCGCTATATGTATCGGCAATCACACCATTGAGAAACCCTCGAAAAGCCCGACTGAACAATGTACAATGTACAACATGCCTCCATTCGGAAGGGTTGCTCGAGAACGATCTAAAATATTGATGACTTTGCTGTTCTGCTTAGAGTCCCGACGAGGGATAAAGCGTTTAATAATAATTTGAAAAGAAAAAGTTACTACGACGCGGGGCGCAAGAGCGAATATACGCTCGCCAGTGAAGGTCAAAGGAAACGTTCCGCGATCTTAGTCCCTTCTAGCACTTACACCCTAAGCTCGAAACGAAAGACCTTAGATCTATATAAAAATTCCGATCGGTAAACCGTGGAACTGAAACGCGTTATTTTGAACAACGGTAGGCTAAAGCGTTTAATAATAATTTGAAAAGAAAAAGTTACTATGACGCGGGGCGCAAGAGCGAATATACGCTCGCCAGTGAAGGTCAAAGGAAACGTTCCGCGATCTTAGTCCCTTCTAGCACTTACACCCTAACCTCGAAACAAAAGACCTTAGATCTATATAAAAATTCCGATCGGTAAACCGTGGAACTGAAACGCGTCATTTTGAACAACGGTGGAGTCGTTCGGGAAGAAAAACCACCAACGACGACGGGAGAAGAAGTTGCAATCTCCGAGAACAGAAGTCACTGATGCCTAATTTGAGATGCATTAGGCTGGGTCAAGCCACCCCGAAAGACAATATACAGTTACCTGGATTCGAAAAATTTCTTAGTATTCAGGTATTCAAAAAAGGGAATAGTGCATAACGTTATTAAAAGCTGCACGGTCTTCTCTTCAGAGGCACTAGTATCATTTCCACGATGTCGAAAGAAGTTGAAATGGCGGCGTGAGTTCGTTATTGCCGAACGTGATCGTGCACACTGTTGCAGCAGCCGCGGATGACACTGGAGAAATTTTGCAACCTATTCCAGACGCGGCGGACGAAAAGTTATGCACTATCGAATTTAACTGAGAATCGAAACTATAGACACTATCTGAATTGAAAATCTTCCAACGACGCGGTCGACATTAGTGACTTCGTTAATTACAGTAGAGCTGGACCGATTGAACCGTCGCGAGCTCCTGCATTTGGCGGAAATATTGTGTAAAGAATCTGAAATTCCGAGCAAACGGCCATAAGCACCCATCGTGTGCTAGCCACGGTAGGTGGTTATATAATAATTAAATATACTAACCGAACTGCATTATTCAGAATCAGTGCACAGGCTGGTGCACCGGGGTGTACCTTTCTCAAATACATTTCTCACTCCCTCCGCCTATGTGGACATTTCTCGCGCGACAACCCCACCCCCGAAAAGCACGACTGAACAATTTACCTGGTCCTGGGCCATGCTTCGCTTCGCAAGGGTTGCTCGAAAATGTTTAACAATATTAAATCGAAGAGAAACAGTTGCTTGCGGGTATCGCGATGCGCGAGCGCGCTCGATTATACGCGCGCCGGTAAAGCGCAAAAGAAACACTATCTTGGTCGATCCTAACACTTACACCCTAACTTCGAGAAACGAAAGAGCTTAGATCCCTAGAAAAATTCCGAGCACAGGATACTTTCAACGACGTTGCAGTCGTTTAAGACTGTGCTGGTAAAGAACGACCAACAAAAACGAGAAGAGATACGACGATGTTCCCTATCACGGATAACAAAAGCCACTGATGCCGAATTTGAAGAGGTCGAACGTTCCTGAAGAACGATACATAGAGTAAACTCGATTCGAAGAATTTCTCAGGAACTGCCCCCGAAGCCGTGTTTTCAAGATAAAGAATAGTTTTAAGGTTATTGAAAGGAGTACGGTCTTCTTAGGAGGCACTAGTGTCATTTACAAGATGTCGACGGAAGCTAAAATGGCGGCGTGACTGTTACAGAAGCCGCGGATGACACTGAAGAAATTTAGTAAAATGTTTCACACACGACTGAAGAAAAGTTATGCGAATTGACGACGCGAACCGAATCGAAACTAGAGAATCGAAAATTTTGCGACGGCGCGAATCGACATTAGTGACTTCGTTAATTGTGAATATACGCTAGAGCTGGACTGATTTAACAGTCGCGAGAGCTCGTTCACTTATATCTTCTACAATTCATGGTTTAGGAGCTTCAGAATTTTCGTTACCGGTCATGTGTGGCCGCGACGAGCAATAGATGGTCTATCTTCTAAATCTAATTCGCGATTCCGCATATTCACTATCAGGAGACACCGATCGGTGTACTGGTATATATTCTTATTCGCTATCTTATCTTATTCCCTGTCTTATCTTATTCCCTATGTTCGAATTGATACCTCTTACACAGAGAACCCCATCCCCGAAAAGCGCCATGCTTCTCTTCGTGAGGGGTTGCTCGAGAATGCTTAACAATAATAACTGGAAAAGAAATAGTTACTAGGGGTCCCGTGAGGCATAAGCGAAAAAGAAACTTTTTTCGCTTTCTTAGTCCCTTCTAACCCTAACCCTAACGTCGAAACGAAAGACCTTAGATCTCTAGAAAAATTTCGATTATCGGTTAACCGAGAAACTGAAGCGCAGGATATTTTTGGTCGTTGAAGAAGAACGGAAGAAGTGCCGCCAAGAGAAAGAAGAAGAGATACGACGATGTGTGCCCTATCACGGAAGCCACTGATGCCGAGTTTGAGAAATATACGGACCCGGATCGGATGCTGGAAGCGGTCAAGCAATCCCGAAGGACAATACACAATTTTCTGGATTCGTAGAATTTCTCAGGAACTGCCCCCGAAGCCGTGTTTTCGAGATAAACAATAGTTTGAACGTTATTGAAAGGAGTACGGTCTTCTTAGGAGGCACTAGTATCATTTACAAGATGTCGACGGAAGCTAAAATGGCGGCGTGACTGCATTATTGCCGATTGTTGGTACTGTTACAGCAGCCGCGGACGAGACTGGAGAAATTTTGTAAAATATTTCACACACGACGGAAGAGAAGTTATGCTTCTTTTCCGGAAAGTTCTGGTCCCGAGGAATCGAGAATTTTGCGACGACGCGATCGACATTAGTGACTTCGTTAATTGTGAATATACAGTAGAGCCGGACTGATTCAACCGTCACGAGCTCGTTTGCTTAGAACTACTTACGAGGCGTTCTTTTCAGACATTGATCCGTTTACGTTCAGACATTGATCTTTCGTTACCGATCAAGGGTAACGAGCAATCAGCGATAAGCAGTCTATCGTGTACTGGCCACGATAGACGGTTCAACTTAATAGACCTCTAACCTACTAACCCAAGGGTACTCTCGCCTAACCTATTACTCGCAAGATAGATGCACCGATCGGTCTACCTTTTTTTTTTTCGGGAATATCGTTATTCCGTCGATTGTGAATATACTCTAAGAGCCGTGCGGATTCAACCGTCACGAGCTCGTTTTACTTAGGACTATTCATTCAGCATTGTTTTCTAGACTCTGATCTTTCGTTGCCGATCATATGCGACCGAAACGAGTGATCAGCGATAAGGATCCATCGTGTACTAGCCACGACAGATGGTCCAACATAACGTAACTTGACTTCACTAATTACGAATATACAGTACAGCTGGACTGATTTAAGACGTCACGAGCTTGTTTACTTAGAACTACTCATACAAGATTGTTTTCTAGTGTCTGGTCTTTCGTTACCGATCATGTGCGACCGACACGAGCAATCCGCGATTAGGATCTATCTTGTACTAGCCGCGA
This sequence comes from Halictus ligatus, assembly GCA_028454255.1. NCBI lineage: Eukaryota > Metazoa > Arthropoda > Insecta > Hymenoptera > Halictidae > Halictus > Halictus ligatus. The sequence goes on from CM052131.1 coordinate 1,582,332, forward strand.
TAGATGGTTTAACCGTGACACATTGTCGACCGGTCACGAGTTAACTCGTGTTTTCGTGTCCGAACGTTGTTCGGACAATATCGTACCGAAAAATGATTGAAAAAGTTATACAAAAGGTATGTCCAAATTTTCATTTCAATGCATTATGTGTAAATAAAGTTTATCGATGGTTATTTAGATTGTTTTACTTGCAAATTCAATTACGAAATAATAGCTGGTGTGACATGAGTTAGCACCTGCGTAAAATCGTCGGTCAACAACGTGTCAATAGACCTCTGGCCGACTAACCTAATTATATCGGCCTTAATTCGCAAGATCGGTGCACTGATCGGTGTACCTTTTTCGGTTAATATTCTTATTACCTTCATCGATCGTGAATATACAGTTTACTTAGAACTTCTAATGGTGAGCCAACTTCTCCGAACGTGATCGTTTCGTTACCGATCATGCGTGACCGAAACGAGCGATCAGCGATACGGATCTATCGTGTACTAGCCAGGATAGATGGTTCAACTTAACCGACTTGTGTTATCTCTGAAGCTGCTGGTCTTTCTTTAGACTTCGTGTCCTAACGTAAACATAAATATACACATGCACGCACGCACATACACACACACACACATGCACTCGCGTCTCTCTCAATACGATCTCTCATCACACATTCGCATAATCCCGAACGAAAAAATGATCCTTATTCGTCTATGACCTCTATCTGACCGAGAAGCTAGAACTGACCAGGACGCTGATCTCATTTTCCACAGATGTCGATGGTGCCGATGATGTTTCGCGATTGGTGGGACGATTTCGACCGGCCGGTCTCCAGGATCATGGACCAGCACTTCGGCAGGGTCCTGAACCGGGACGATCTGATCTCGCGGTTCTCCGATTTCGGGTTCGACAGGCCCGCCCGTTCGATCTTCAGCGGCAGGTACATGAGACCTTGGCGGAACGTGCCGGCTCGCCAGCCCTCGAGCGGATCCAGCACCATTCAGTTGGACAGCAAGGACAATTTCCAGGTTGGTTGCCCATCGAGTCGCCTTCGCGTGATCGA
>CM052131.1:1583482-1647623 GCA_028454255.1 Halictus ligatus
CGAAATAAATTCTGTTGAACTCTCAACTGCGGAGACGGTTCGTCTCGATGCTTAGCTAATTAAACAGACCGATCACCGATTGCGGAACACACCCCTTCGAAAATTTGTTTATCGATGTACAAACATTCGACTGTTGTATCTCCTACTACAAATATTTTCACAAAACTGCAAACAGATGCTTGCGGTTCCTCCGGCGAGAATGATCGACAAACTCGGCGTCGTGCGGTATTTGGGCAGATTTTCATCGGCGTGTTCCGCGCCGATGCGTAACCTTGACAAAGGAGTATGACGGAATAGTTTTATCTTGCATCAATGGCAGATAAATCGATACGCGTTTCTACAGAGAACTCGAAGCATTGTCGAGATACGATTGTATCGTACTCGATTTTTTACCGAGCCCCGGGGAAAAGCCGGAAAAATACGTAATTTCATAATTTCTCGCCAGATCTTACCAGATCTTATCGAAACCCTTCGCAGTTAAGAGGTTGTCAGAGTGCTACACTATCGCGATCTCCAATAACATACAGGTTTTCGTTAAGAGCGCGAGAGTGGGGGAAACATCGTACTTCGTGTCGTGGTACGATCTGCCCGAGAACATGATCGACGGCCTGAAAATGATCATTCTACGATCCAGTCGTCCGACCATTTTGACCGCCGCGAAGCTGTTCGACGTCTCGCTGCTGACATTTTGCGACGTAAGTTTCCCGCGAAAATGCGTTTCGTCACGGAAAAGCGTTTTCTAACGAACACGAATACAACGTAGGTGTGCAAAACATCGGCAGCTTATCTGAACTTCCTGCGAGCAATGACGGAATGAGGATGACGCGTTTGAACGACGCTCGTGTCCGCGTGGAACGGACGACCGGAAACGACAAGCTTCGAGTCGTTCCTGTAAAAATGTAATACTCGTGGTTACGCTTGATAGAATCTCATACGACTACGTAGAATAAACTGGCGAGAGGAAATGCTCGAAAAACTTCTAGTTTTACATAGAAATATTGATAATAAACGGCAGATTTCGACTGTTTCAGTTTCCAAAAAATAATAACGATATATTTACTTGTGTATTTATTGTTCGTATATCTCGTATAAAATAGAAGTCTTAGTTTTTATATGTACATTTATTGGTTCCCCTCGGGGTTACAATCTTTTCTACAACACCTGTTTCCGCTCGCTCTTACCCTAAACTTATCCTTAGTTTTATCCTAACTTATCCTAGCTTATCTGAACTTACTCTAATCACACGTCATAGAGAGAAAGAGAGAGGGAGAGATCTTAAACTAGCATCCACCTCTTCTAATTTTCTTCTCCCACACACATATGCCTCTTTACTCTCTACTCTCTACTCTCTACCCTAACCTCACACATCCTTCCCCCACCTCCTGGACCTTCTCTTCCAGTTGTTCTCTCTTTCACACCATTCCTATGCTTTCTCTCCTTATGTTTGCTCTCCCGCACCTCTTCCAGTCATGCTCTTTCTCCAATCATCCACCTTCCTCATCCCCTGCGAACTTCTTCCTTCATCCCCTGCGAACTTCTTCCTTCATCCCCTCCCTAGAAGTCGTAGTTAAATAAATATTAATAATATACGTATATTTTATATAAAATAGACAAATATCGAGTGTATTTTAACACTGTCAGGACGGGTGGATGCACATAGGTTCTGCAATAATAAAACTTGTGTTGATTTTACGCATACAGTAGCCTTAAGGACGAAAACTTGATCCCGGTAAACCCATATTTTTTGTCGGTAACGTAGTTACTCTGCTTTTGCCAACCCGGGCCCTTAAGGGTCCGGTCTCGTAGATTCGCGATAAGGTAGAGCGACTACGTTACCGTCAGAAAATGGTTTCAAGTCAGTGGCTGACGTCTATGAATGGAAACTGTTAATTGAAAAGTCAAGTGACTATTCCGGGCCCTTAACCACTTCGCGACCACGGACGAGTTATCTCGCGACGAAATACCGTGCGCACGATAACCACAGACGAGTTATCTCGCGAGGCAATGTCGCTTGCACTGTGCCACAGACGAGTTATCTCGCGACCAACCCATGTATAAACGAAACTTGTCCCTCCGGGCCTTGAGTGTCATTTGAAACAACGAAGGTGACAATACTGAAGAGAAAAATTGTTTCATTGCAATGTACAGCCAATCGAAAACTAATCAACCTTTTTTTTCTTTCGTCAGATTATATCGCGAGTACTTGAAAAATCGTGAAAAGTGTTACACCCCGCATATATCGTAATTGGTGGGTTTAATGTTGTAGTTTGAAAAAGGTTGCAGAATGTTCACAAGCTTGCGTGTCTGTACGGCGCCGCCATTACTTTCGTCTGCGGCGGCCATAGAAGCCGATGCCGTCGAAGCTGCAATTTCACCCTGATTGCAGAAACAACTTGATGACGAAACAACTGGCCAACTCTCGCGGATGTATTACGGAAAATAAGGAACATCAAGCGCATTTGAAACTTCGATCCGCGATTTATTCATGGGCAGTCCGATCGATGGCAATTTCGTCCGCGCGACGCGTCGCCATGATCGCGCGGCGTTGCCTGTGTTCGCTTCGGCCATTACGTTCGATCCACTAAAGATTGCACAGAATCGTCGGAGGACAATCGTGTCATGGGACGATTCGAGCGAGCGCAAATGGACACTTCCGGTCCGGAATGATGTCCGAACGCGAACGTTGAGTCCGAAGAGGATCGACTGGGGATGAAGAACTCCGCCAAGGTCGCAAGATTCTTGACTATCATCTATCTGGACCTTTGCTTCGACGCTGGTTTTCCCTAGCATATGATCATGCCATTTTTGTCCGAGAAGGTCGTCAAAACGGACAATACCACTGAAATTCCTCTGCCGTACCTGAGCAATTATGTGTTCTTCGTCATCGAGGACTCGCCCGTGTACGAGATCACGTTCGCCGTGCAAATTGGTAACGTGATATTGTTCATCAATTGCTGGTAAAATTATTTAAAAATAGATCTAATGTATTTTTAAAGTCGTCTAGTAAAAATCTTATGGTGCTGAGGCGGAAAGAATATTTATTCATGAAAGAAAAAATTTTTTAATTAATAATAACAGTAGCTAAATATATGAAAAAATTTAAGATAGTGTTGATGACAATAGCTCATTATTAAATTAATATTCAGATTGGTCGCTTTTAAACTTCGATATGAGATCTGTATTTGTTCGAAGTTTTCCGGGTTTTCCATTTTTTACAACTAGAGTTTGCAACTACAAAACTGAAAACAGATAAAATACGTATCATTACAATTAATATTATTCTTAATTTATATTAATTAGAGATTTTGTACACAAGATTTACATGTTAGTTACATATTTCATATAAAACCATTAAGCTGTACGTTCTAATCCTGGTTAAACAATTTATATGCATCGGTTTTATGCTAAAAGACGGCCTGGTTCTGTGCCATGCTAAAAGACGGCCCGGTTCTGTTCCAGGAAAGACGACACGGTTCTGTGCCATGCTAAGGCTGAGCAGATGTCAGCACTATATCGGGAACGCCGGAAATCCGGGCATGAGCACTCTCATTCCTCTCTGACATTACTTATTAGTTTCTTTTCCCTCCGCTAGAAGGCTATAAGGACAAGAGGTTTCTCGCTAGTAAAATTTGTTGCAGTTCCTACATAATATCGTAATTATTTTTTTTTGTTGCAATACTTAATGTATCAAATCCATATTTAATTTTTGTCTGGTGCCGATAAGCACTTTCGTACATGCTCCTCATGCATCTACGCATTAGCTCTGAAAGAACATTTTCAACTCATTAGATTTAAGTGCCGCATATTTGCCGTCATAAATAGGTTGAACCGTCTTACGGGCGAGTTGAAGGTCAAGCGGTTTGGAGATAGACTCTCCGAAAAATTTCTGGTTTATCTTCAAATCTTGGTTTTCAAACTGTTTATAATTATCGGTTCCGGTTCTTAAAACAGTTATGAAGAACCACCGATGATATTCTTGTATTCCTTGTAACAGTTACATTAACTGATCTTCATAATCTTTTGCTCGCTCTGCCCGAGAGCGTAAACAAAAAATGCTGTTAAATAAATAAAAAAATTGACGGAATCGTTAGAACCGAAATGAAATATCTCCGGTCTCCACTGTATACGAAATGTAATTAATCAGATTAATAAAAACACAATATAACAATATACTTAGTTGTCGGAAAATAAAACTAGCTATTGTATAGTGCCTTTCAGTTATATATCCTACGATTATACAATAGCGGTTGATTGTTACTACTATGCTCTATGATATATTATGAATATTTGCTGCAAAATAGTATTTATTATATATGACAGATTCTGTAAGTTCATTTAGTAATTCCATGAATTTGTCATTGATTTTTCTCTTGTATCTTTAATTAAAAACAATCAATTTTATAAACATTTCACAAGACATAATAATAGCACCCATGATAAAATATTACATATATAAGATATAGCATGTGGTTTTAACCTTGTAGACATCAAAGAGGATCATCAAAATCCAGGCTCCTAAAAATGATCTGAACATACCACACTCTTTTAGGCACACAATCGATCTAAGCCAAAATTATTTAGACATAATGTCGTCTCATGCCACTTTTTGGAAGCTTAAAAAATAAATTAAGTATAAAAGAAATTGTTTGCGAAACCCTTTTATTTCCTTCATTTTACCTTTGATTGGTAATCCCTGCCCCCGTGACCCCTGCAAAAGTTTCGTATACAATATATGGATTTTCTTTGTATGTGTGTTAAAGTCGAATTAAGGTGACAAAAGAGGTAGTGTGGCCGGCCCTCATACATAAATCATCGTATTTTCAGGTCCGATTTATATAAATCTTAGGAATTTTTGTTTCTGTAATTTAGAAAAGACTTTTTTGCAAAAATCGCCCATTCACCTAAATTCCTGGTAATATATGTTTTTTAGATTTTTTAAACTAAAAAAGCTAATGATTATGACAGTTTTAGCCTTTACAAAAATTTTAATATGGATTTACTACATTAAGAATTGCAATGTCCATTACAAAATTACAATATTATATCGGGACTGCGACAAATTTTTTCCAGCGAGAAAGCTCTTATCCATATAGCCCTCTAGCGGTGGTAGAAGAAATGAATAGGTAAGTAATACCACAGACGAGTTATTATAAGGAAAGACCTAACCACAGCCTACTCTAGTACCACAGTTTCGGACAGAGATGCCGCCTCTGAGATGGGCAATTTTTTATCTACAATTTTGAGATAAAACATAACCGACAGTTATCTTTTATTTATAATTATTTTTCTGAAATACATATTCAACATAGTTAATCTGAAATATTACTCTTCAGAAATTTCAGAAATTTTCGAAGCTGTGACGTCACACATTCAGTTATCTTTTCTTCCAGGAAAATTATCTGTGCCGTGAAGATTTAAGGTAATTATAACAAAAAGGTTAGGATGAGTAGTCATGGCTGCCAACTTTCCTATACTATTCGTGAGAATATGAACGCGCGCCCACATTATTTATAATTACTTAAAATGTCACAAGTAACGTTCATAAGCGCGAATGTATTTCAGAAGAATATAAACGGAAGAATTTTGATAAAGAAGATTTGACTTTAAAACTCTGTATACGTATTTTGTAATCTACAAATATAAAAAGATGAATATTATAATTTACTGTATCATTAGACACTGAAGATAACAAAATGTATGAATTGTAAAAGTTTAAGACTCGTTTATGATAAGAAAAGCATACTTTGAACATATAGAAGATCGTTGGTAATTTTTTTTTTTTGTAGACATTAATTTACCGAGTAATATAATAATATGATTACTATATGTTATAATGCAATGCGAATAATATTTTTCATGGGTCAGGGAAATTATACAAATGCATACACTATGGAAATAAAGTCTGATTGGTTTGTTATATATTGTTTACATCGATTCTTCATAAATTACAGTACAATTATTTCATATTGTTTTCCCTCGAGTTTATTATCAATTATAATATGTTAAATATAAAGGCACAAACAATGAAAAGTAGTTCTCTACTTTCTAGTTCCCTACGATTCTATTTTTACTTGATTCAGTGCTACCGTTGATATACATACATATATATACTTCCAAATGTATACATATAGAGATATATATGTATATATACATATAATTCGCCACTTAACATTAATATAGATTCTTAACAATAGGAATACTCATTACAACGTTAACCTAAATCTTTGATGTTGAACTTAAATACGTCCATTACGTCTAGATATTCACAACCCTATTAAGAAACGTTCAACGTTAAAACTTCTTTTTACAGATACCAATTCCTAGGACGAAGCTGACACACATAAACGAGGAATGAAAAAGAAATTACATTTTCGTGATTCTATATAAAACTCGTACCCTGAACAAATTTTAACAACCGTTAAAACTTATACGCTCTCTATTTTTCCCTCGTATGCCCTTCGATATTTTACATCGTGATCCACGGATACTATATTTATTTATACTTTCATGTCTATAACATTTCTACTTTAACATCGAACGACGATCGATAAGTTCTAAGAATGTTTCTTGTATATAAATTCAACATGAGCCGCGTACGCCGCGGGTTTTGTGCACCATGTAGCCGTTACATGTAATTATGTCTTTCTATGTGTATCAGTACACAATTATTCTACCGACAGTTTGATCCCCCAGGGCTTGACGGAAATTAGGCCTGAAATTTGAATGCGTTGCCATGAATGTAAGGGAACACCGTTTTCTGTGTCCACGAAATTCGGATTGTTAACGATTTGGAATGTTTAATGCCACAGGATGATGTTGGAAGACGTTATTACTTGATTCTCGCACTGTGACTCTTTCTATATACGAAATTATTTTTGTACTTTCACACACACAGTTTCTAGAGTTAAGAATCAAATTTTGAATGTGTCCGTTACATTACCGTAGTACCGCGCTACTGACATCGCCCGTATCAATCTATCAACAATACAGGTTCGTTACTCTGATAGCACCCAGAAAGAAGTTTCAGTTCACGCGAGTCCGTTCGATGGACTCGCGTCACAAAACAAAAACGACACGTTCAAACTTCCCTCGAATAATTGTATACAAAGTTGAGCAGTTAATTGGTTACATCTTAAATTAAAAACGCGCGTGTCGGAGGCTAATGGACCATTAGGCAAGAATACGATCGTTTATGCAGCGGTTAGCATCTTAAAATATCGTGATCGACGATACAGACTAAAGAACGTCGTGCGTTAGCAATAAATATAGGAAACACGAGACGCCGATTGCATTATTCCTTGATTGTATGATACGTTCGCGAAGTTATCTTGTGTACAAACTGTTGGTACGGTGAAGTGTCGATGAGAGTCTTCCAACTTGAGATTAGTTTTCTGAATTATTTAGCAGAATATTTCGAGGAGTTTAGCGAAACGGTCGACGAATGAAGTCTACGGGATGGTGCTGGACTAACCGGAGCCGAAGGAGAGGGTCCAGTCGGGGTTGTTGGTTTCGACCCTCTCCTACTCCGTCTCATCGACGAATAGGGACTCGTTCCTCTGTTCACGCGTTCGTGGGCGTACAGTAGCACGCCGATATCTCGATTGCCTGCTTCCAACGCGATTTTTAGAGCGGAACTGCCGTCTATATCGACGATCGATGGATCACAGTCTGGGTGTGCGAGTAGCAATCGCACGATGTCGGTGTGGCCGTGTTCTGCTGCGCACATTAAAGCTGTACTGCCGTCCTCGTCTTGAATGTTAACTGCTGCGCCTGCATCCAGGAGCAGTTGAGTCATGTCTTTGCGACCATGAGATACTGCCAGCATCAAGGCAGTTTGGCCATGCTAAAAAGATACGACTGTGTTATCGATCGATACTCAGTTTAACAAGGAATAATGCTCGTACGCGATTCTCACCAATTTCGCTCGAATATTCACGTCGGCTAGCTGGAACAACCTGTTCGCCACAGATTCGTGGGTGGAGTTTCTGACCTCTGCGAGCGCTGCTAACATCACAGCTGTGTAGCCAGCCATATTCGCTCTATTAATATCGCAGACTTTAGAATCTAGAAGGATGGATACAACATCGAAGTTTCCGTGGGATACCGCGTAGTGCATCGCGGTGTTCCCACTGGAGTCAGTCATGTTAACAATGTACTCCAACAAAGTACTGGAACATTCTTCGAAACAGTCTAAGTAATCTTCTACTTCTAACGGATTAGCGGTTACTGTGCTAGAGATTTTGAACCACTCTTGCTGAATGATGTTGATCGCGTTTTTCATCTGGTGGGAGACGTTCTTGCTCGGCGACTTCTTCAGACTGTCGTTCAGAACCTTCATGGCAGCCAGCATCTCCTTGGAAGGTTCGACCTTCTTTCGGGGCTTCTCTTGAATCGGCTGGAACAGAGCGGACTCCGGAAGCTCGTGTTTCTCGTCGTTGTCTGCTTGTTTCTCCGCCATGTAGATCTCTTGTGACTTTTCATCTTTTCTCGTCTCCCCTTGTAATTGTTCGATACTGGAAACAGAGAAATGGAAGATTCATTTATCCGGATACCGATTAACCTTATTCGGTTGAACCCAAAAATCGTACGGTTCGACTTTTAGCATTTTCGGGCGTCATTTTGGAAAAAAACTTTACCCTTTCTCAACGAAACGAGCGGACGACACTTCGGTGAGCTCGGTATCGTGAACGAAACGGGCGGATTGTTGATGTTGTTGCCGCTGTTGCAGCATCGATCTGTCTAGATCGTACACGCGGTTACTCGCTCACCATATCGTGATCGTGGCAAATTTAGGGTACACTTTCTCTGTCACTGACCTCTCGGCTGATATTTACAATCTGACCTCTGCGCACCACTCCGAAAACGCTTGTGACGCATCCGACGCGCAACCATGGATTCCGAAAAGCTAACAATCCCCCGACATGCGCCTGTCATCGAACACATGATACATTGATCGCACAGACCTTACCAAACCACCCCTAAACCAACACCCTTCGCCTTGCCAGCGACAGATGGCGTACCCTGCACTTTCTTCGTATTTAATCACTGATTGCACATAATTGCTCAATCGATTTGTTTAATAACTGCTTTTATTCATTTACAGAAATTACTAGAAAGAAACGAGAGGGTAATTTTATATACAGGGTGTCCCACATTAATTTTTAACACCTAAATATCTTTCGTGTTTACAGTCCTATCAGAAAATTTCAGACAAATTCACGCTATTGCAGGGGGCCATTTTAATGACGAAGAAAACAATCTTTTATGTCGTGTTTTTTAATGAAATTTCAAGGTCAATGTTTTCTTAAATGGAGTAGTATATTTTTGTTACGATAGCATGATAGACAATAGAAAACTGAATTCAGTGGTTACCATCTTCAGAGGACACTATTGCAGGGGGCCATTTTAATGACGAAGAAAACAATTTTTTATGTCGTGTTTTTAAATGAAATTTCAAGGTCAATGTTTTCTTAAATGGAGTAGTATATTTTTGTTACGATAGCATGATAGACAGTAGAAAACTGAATTCAGTGGTTACCATCTTTTTGACCTTGAGCAAGAATAATCACGTTGAAGCGGATGAAATGTGGAAGTTTAAAGCTTACGTGTTTCAAAAATTGCCCGTTGATATGAAAGATATTTAGGTGTTCCCATTTACGTGGGACACCCTGTATAGACGAACGAGAGAGAGAGAGAGATTTTGCGCACGGTATATGTGACGCAAATTATGGAAGCTATGCCAATATATAAAATGAACTCTACAGTAATTAACGTAATTTGCTTTCTACAAACTTAATTGCTGGATTTTAATGAAATTTTATGAGACAATTTAGACAGTGAGATAAAAGTCTATACACTTTCTACGAGAAAAGAGGACACACCCAAGAATGTGCAAACTATAAAACGTTCAGTGAATGCTAAAAATTATTTAAAGCAATGATCGGTACATACGAATAATCTTTTTATTTATTATTCCCGAAATCCACTAATCATGTGTACATTCCTGGCCGTGAAAGCATCAAATCTACATCTTTTTATTTGTTATCAAGTTATTGTTTACTTTATGAACTCAACATGCGAAACGATTTTATTCATCTAACATTAATGTTTGTAGACAAATATTTCAGAGCTGTACCGTTCATTCTATTCAAGTTATATTTTCGTATAATCCGACAAACTTCAATAATAGGAAAGTTATATTTTCATGTAATCCAACAAACTTTCATAATACGAAAGTTCCTTTCAATGTCAACCCTTTGCGGACATCTATTGATTAATTATATCTCTTCCTCCATTTAATTCTTGCATTTAACACTACAATACCTGTTTCAGAGGGGACTTAATCGAAAAGTTTCAGCGGAAACAATTCCGCTCCGCAAAGGGTTAACAGTAGGCGCCCAGTTCTCGAAGGCGGAAAACAACGAACGACTCACCGATTGCTATTGTCATACTGCTCCCTGTTATCGGAATCGTATCTGATCACGCCGACGGCCGGTATCTTCGTGTAGGTGTCCTGCCGCTTGAACTGTCTCCTCTGCTCGATCGAGTTGTTCAAGGATATGTGGGACGGCCTGGGTATCCTCGAGACGAGATTCGCGTTCTGATGATTCATGTTGTTCTCCGCGTTGTTTATGATCTGCTTCGCGAGACTTTTGATCGTCTCCTTGCAATTGTCGCAGTAGTTCGCCGCGCACGAGATCGAGATGTGCGGCCTGACCGACTCGCCGACGGAGACGTCCGTGAACTTCTTCTTGACCGGCGAGGTGCCGAACTCCCTCTTCTTGGGCGCCAGACCGGAAGTGTCGGTGCTCTTCGCGGTGGTGCGCGCCGGATCGTCGGCCATCACGCCGACGGACCTGGTGGCCTTCCTCTTCGCGTTGCTGTCGCCGTAATTGAACGAGTAGCTTCTCGAGTTCATCGAGCGGAGGGACAAAGGTTGCGCGGCCATTGGATCAGGACCAACCGCAATGGTCCTTGTTCCAGGACCAGTCCTGACCTCGATGCCGACGTCCGAGGTCCTCGGCTTCGCCGTCACCCCCGCGTTCGCCCTCATCTTGTACGGCTCGGTCGCCTGGGCGAACTGGTCCCGCTTCTCGACGATCCTCGGCGGTTCCGGCGTGCACTGGCATCCCCTGGACACGGTGTCCTTGATCAGCGTGCTCTTGTATAACCTGAGAGCGTCGTCGACGATCACCGCGACGTCCTCCTTCGTCAGCACGTCCTTCATCGTCAGAACGGTGGACGTGCCGTGGGATCGTTTCCTCGTCTCTTTCCTCGGTTCCGGCGCGATGTCCTCGATCACGAACTGGCTGAACACGAGGTCCTCCAGTTTGTTCCTCGTGTTGACGGCGACGTCGCGAAACTTCTTCGCGTCCCTGGCAAGCTTCGGACTGCTCGGCGGTATCGATTCGGTTTGAAGTGGGCTCCGTCTCAAACGATCCATCATCCTCGCTTCCGGCGCGATCTCCTCGCACATCAGCTGGCTGCGGGTCAACGTCGACTTCCAGCTGTCCCGGGAGCAGTCGCTCGAGTAGAGCTTGTCCAGGCTCGACGACGACCTGTCGCGCATCGGCGAGCCGTTGCCCGTTACTTCAGGTACGATTTCCTCGATCTGCAATCGACTCCTCTGCAGCGATCGTTTTATCGGGGTGCTCGTTATCATGCCGACGTCTCGGGTTCGAACCTGATGATCACGTAACAATACCGAGGTTACTTACTGCAACTGTTATTGTAATTGTTATCCGCTGAGAAATAAATGGCCGACCGCCTCTGTCCGCGGAACAAAGCGTGACAGATCTTTTTCTTTTTCGAATCCGAGAAAGTCTTCTCGTCGATCAAAATTATATGCGTTGACGCGCGGTACACGCGAGCGTATCAATTAGAAAGATTTAATGAAGTTTCGTCTTCCTTTGTCCGGACAACGTTCCACGGAAATTAGAAATCTTCAAGTTTGCTACGAACGAGGAATCTTAAAAATCTTCCATGAATATGCGAAACCCATTCATCACGCTACGATAAGAACCTGGTGAATTCTTGCATGTTTAAACGGTCTTTAACTTCGTGCTTTAATATCGTCCGTTGCGATTTCGAATACAGCTTCTTCACGATCGCTCGAGCCGCCGACGTAACTTCCTTCTCCGATGAATTCCGTTTCGAAGTTAATATAAATTCACCAAGTTCGCGAGAAAATCTTCTCGCTTTTCGCGCCAGTTCTCGATCGTTATGGAATGCGAACTATTATAAATATACAGAGTGTCCCGCATAAATGGGAACACATAAATATCTTTCGAATTTACAGTTCTATCAGAAAAGTTCAGAGCACAAAGTGACACTATTTGCAGGGGCGATATAATGGTGAAGAAATTTAATGGTGCAATTTTTATGTTGTGTTTTTTACGTGGGACACCCTGTATACACTATGTAAAACGTACTACGTAAGTTTGATTACTTTTACTTGACAAAAAAATAAAGTAACATCAAATATCCAAGTACAAAATTTTAATACAAAACGTTCAATAGCTCTTCTGGAGAAAATTCTAAAAATTGCTCGAAAACCAGAATACCGGTGTGGCGAATCTCCGATCATTATCATAAACTTCGCGAAGCTTTGTCTGGCGAAAAGACTTTCTCACCTGTCCGATGCTAATTCCCCGATTTCTTTGGTAATTGAAGTTCTACGCCCCCCACCCCCTAAGAACTATGCAAATTGTTCTCGGTTCGGTGGAACCGGCATTCCCAAGCGGTTTCGCGCGTTTCACCCGCGCACAGTGGTTAACAATGGTAATTATATGACTATTATTAACAATTTCCATCCTAATAGGCATGTTTTGCAAAAGGAATGTATTTCGTATCGTGATATACACGAATATTGAACTTTCTCAGTAAATTCCCCACTGTCACTGTGCCGAACAAATTTTTGACAAACAAATTTCTTTAGAAATGTATACTTATCGTTAATTATTCACAGAAAATGAAATTTAACAATATAACTCAAAAAGAAAATACATTCAAAAAGAAAATAACAAATTTTCCACGATAGATCCTTAAGGGAAGGTATGGACGGTTCTTAAAAAGTTTATAAAATTGAGTGTCGCAAAAAGTAGCCGGCAATAAATAGCCGAAAATGCATAAATCTCAGGATATATTTTGTCGTTTTTGTTTCATGTTAATTCGAAGTTTTATATGAAGTTTTATAATAAAACCACCGTTGAAAATTTGTACAAAAAATAAATCTACTCTATTAAATGTATAAAGAATGCATATTCCTTGGTAAGAACTTTCCATTAAACAGAACTATTATTCTACAATCATTTACAGTTAATACAACATTTTCCGATGTCTGGCACTTTAGAGACTGCCTCCATGGCCAAATTTTTTCACAAAACTCTAAATTTATTTACTAATGCATGTGCAATGGTAATTGGTAACAAAAAGTTAAATTTAACAATAAAATTAACCCCTTGCACTACTTTGCACGAGTCTGACTCGTGACGAAGATTCTGAACAGAGCCTAATAAATATGTACGTATGTTATTAGTTTCCTTCGAAGCGAAATACAATTCTATTTTGGCATTCTTAATGCACAACTATTGAACGACATATAGGCATACAATGGACATAGATTTTCTCCTTTCTTTAGGACATTACGAATTACAAGAAAGTTCTGATCACAGAAAACGTAAAATACATCGTAGTGCAAGGAGGGTTAATAACTTGAAAAACAAAGAAATTATTTTTATGCATGAAAAGAAAATCGTTAAATGATTTTCAAATGAATAACAATATTCCTGCTAACAAAGAGTTCTGCCGAAGGAAATTTTCGTGCACAATCAAATCAAAATGTAGTGAGACGTGCCGACATGTCCGCACTGTGGCCCGCAAGAATAAACACGTTCTAACAATGATAAAAATAACGAAGGGCAATATAAGCGGAGGAACAGTTTCATTGGGAGGTTGTAAGGTCACTTAAGGGTCGGTGAGTCGAATCTACAGGGCGCGGCATGGTAAATAATTAAATCGCGATCTCTCGGATCCCACTGTGCCGCGGGAAGGATCGAAATGATATCGAAACCCGGCGACGGAGCTTATGGTAACCGGGAATCCGGCCGCCCTCGGGCGTTACCTGCTGGTGGGTGACGCCGACGTCCCGCGTCATGACGCCGCACATCGTTCCCATGTCCCTGGTCGGCGTCGGCACGGTGGCGTTCTTCAAATTTCGCTGGGACACCCGCTGTTCGGAGAACGACTGGCTCCGGTGCCTGTGCAACGTGTCGTTGCGGGAATTCGTCTTGCTCAGCTCGTCCACTTGTCGCAGAAGATTTCGTTTCTCCTCCTTCAACACCGAGACTTGCACCTGCGGCGACCATGTGAAAGCAGAGAGAGAGAGAGAGATGAAATATTATAAAAAGAAAGAAATGAGACGCGCGAGATCATTAGAGCGGATCGCTTTCGGCCGCGACTCGGATAAGACGATCCCGGCCCCGTTCAATGGCGGCGACGCGATTCTCAGGGTTTCGTCGCGTAATGCACCAACTACTGTACCGATCGACGTGTCGGCTCTTATTTCCGAGGCGGCTAAACGGTTGTACGAAGACCGTGTGTTGCCATTATTGTTTGCTTATCTGCGACGCTTTTAGCGACACAAAGACTGCAGACGTTGCCGCGAGGTGCACGTCTACGCGACACAGAAGTTGGTGCACTTGTTAGAGCAATGCGAATGCTTAATTTGCAACTTCGCTGCTCGCTTTTGGGGAACTGCAGCGAAGCGGAATTGAAGGGTGTGTTGTCGCGGTGCAGACTCTGCTTTTTATATACTTTTTGATTTTATTTTATTAAAAATTAGATATTTGTCAGTTTAGGGGTGTGTCGCGGTGCAGACTCTACTTCTAATATATATTTTTTGTTTCTATTTTATTAAAAATCAGATATCTGTTAGTTTAGGGGTGTATCGCGGTACAGACTCTACTTTTAATATATATTTTTTGTTTCTATCTTATTAAAAATCAGATATCTGTTAGTTTAAGGGTGTGTCGCGGTGCAAACTCTACTTCATATATATTTTTTGTTTCTATTTTATTAAAAATCAGCTATCTGTCAGTTGAAGGGTGTGTCGCGGTGCAGACTCTACTTCTAATAAATATTTTTTGTTTCCATCTTATTAAAAATCAGATATATGTCAGTGTAGGGGTGTGTCGCGGTGCAGACTCTATTGTTTATATATTTTTGGTTTCTATTTTATTAAAAATCAGATATCTGTTAGTTTAGGGGTGTGTCGCGGTGCAGACTCTACTTTTTATATATTTTTTGTTTCTATTTTATTAAAAATCAGATATCTGTTAGTTTAGGGGTGTGTCGCGGTGTAGACTCTACTTCTAATATATATTTTGTTTCTATTTTATTAAATATCAGATATCTGTCAGTTTAGGGGTGTGTCGCGGTGCAGACTCTACTTTTAATATATATTTTTTGTTTCTATCTTATTAAAAATCAGATATCTGTTAATTTAGGGGTGTGTCGAGGTGCAGACTCTACTTTCTATATATTTTTTATTTCTATCTTATTAAAAATCAGATATCTGTTAGTTTAGGGGTGTATCGCGGTGCAGACTCTACTTTTCATATATTTTTTGTTTCTATCTTATTAAAAATCAGATATCTGTCAGTGTGTGTGCGAAAAAATTAGCCCCAAGTAATACAATAAACTATAATATTTCTTTCTGATTGTATCATTAGAATATTATTGCTTCCAAATACATTCTTCTTTATTGCAACGATTACAATAAAATATATTTTTAAATCTCTTTAATGGGAACTTACTATTTTCTTTTTCTACTGTGACATAAGAAGAAAGCAGCTTCAATATTTAAATTTTATTGGAATAATGAAAAAGGTATATAGAATGTTTCTTAACGTACATACGAGTTGATCGTATAGTATGTTCGCAATAATACCCGATCGTTAATTGCTTTTTATCGATTTGCTCGAAGTGCCTGCGATGCTGCTTTGTTTTTATTGCAACAGCCCGGTCAATTTGATTTCGTTTTGACATTTGAACGATTATAAGATTCGAATTGAAGTTTCAGAAATCTACAATATAATTATAACTAACGAAGTCCTTGTTGTCATAATTTAAAAGGAGATGTTTGTCGTATCTGTTTGTCACGTATTTCATTTAAACACTTATTTTTTGATAATTACTGAGATAACACTGTTGAATGTGGAGAAATCAGCACTGATCGGCATTTGATTTGACGGTACCATTCTTGAAGGTCACCGACGACCTGTGACGCCAAATTCATTGAAGCACGTCTGTCAGATTCACCGTGGAATAAATACCGTGTCAATACATCGCAAGGCGACCGTATAAACTACATTAATACTAACGGTAACTATTATACTAATACGCGTTACATTTTTGCGACAAGATATTAAAAGCTAGCTGCAAAATCATTTGAAAAACGAAAATTGAATTGGTCATTGTGCATTATCGTACCGAGGCGTGAATGGAAACACTTACCAGCAAATCCAGCGTCATACAGATAAGACAGTGCAATAACAAATTGCATATCGAACAATGCCAACAACTAGGGCCGCTCAGTTCCTCAAACAATCCATACATGTCAACTACGTTCGCGAGTCAGAGGAGACCGATCCGATTGTTTCGCAATTAAAGATTTCCGAGCGATATGGTTGCACTATAGTTCGAAGGATCACCGTCGCGGGACTGAATGTAAACAACTGTCTAAACACTTATGCCAGTCTCCGCAGTCCACGCGATCTGAAATATCTGAACGGAACTCGGTAAACTATCACGAACTGTGCCGGTGTCACTGCCGATCTGAACTGTACGTGCTCCTCTCACGACTCTGAACTATACTAGTGAAATTTTGGGTCCTCGGTCGTTGTCGCTTTCGCAGACCGCTCCTTTTTTTCATTTGTTTCACGCACGTTTAGAGTGGGGGGTGCGACCGGGCCCGCTTGATTCTACCGATTGTTAATGACTACCTGGCCCTTCGGCACTGGTACTTCATGGTACGCTTCCTTGGACCTGGGAGGCTAATCTGTGCACACCTTAAAACCCTGCAATTATGCTCGATAGTAGACGAGGGAACGATTTCTGAAAATAATTCGTGCACCCTCTTCGAGAAATTAAAGGAAAAGCCTTCCTCGAAAACGAAATGCTTCGTTGATCCACTGGATCGAGTCATTTATTAATAGCAATGGCTTGACGTTTGATGATTTAACACATTGTTGATTTTACGCAAGGAGCTCTCTAATGTCACCAGATATTATTTCGTAATTAAATGTAGAACTAAAACAATCTAAATAAACTTCGATAAACCTTATACATTCAAAACTTTAGACATATCTTTTATATGCACGTTACATTTTGTAATGCGTTCAAATAAAACTTTAAACATATATTTTATATAACTTTTTATATCCCTTTTTGGTACGATATTGTCCCAACAATGTTTGATCATGAAAACACGAGTTAAGGGGGCCGGCATGGTTTGAAATCCTTATACGTATGCAACGGTCAAAATTTAGACAAATTGCCGCTTCAATATTGCAACGAGCAGTTTAGAAATTGTTAATTGTCTTTCCTAAAAGTCCAATCTACGTCTGTATGGAGCCCAAATTGCGAATTTCTACCTGACCGCGGAGTAATTTGCAATATTCGGCAGAAAATTCGAATTCTGAAGTAAAGTACGACGCCACAAGATGGCTGCCGCTTCAATATTGCAACAGGCAGTTTAGAAATGGTCTGTATGGAGCCCAAATATCGAATTTCTACCTGATCGCGGAGTAATTTGCAATATTCGACAGAAAAATCGAATTCTGAAGCAAGTACGACGTCGCAAGATGGCTGCCGCTGAGAGATTCCCTTAATTTCGAGAGATTTAGTGCTCGTATCGAAAAAATTCTCTGTACAGACGTAGCAAAGGCATGTACAGACACGTTGGTATGCATTTCTAATTGATTACTTACTTATTTGAGACGTAAAATGTCTAGGAAAAAAGGCACAGCGTAACATAGCGTGACAATGGAGGCCAAATGCCTGCCGGCCCCCTTAACGACGATTCTTAATGACTACCTGGCCTTTCGGCATTGATACTTTACGATACGGTTCCTTGACCTGGTAGGCTAAATTGTGCACACCTTAAACCCCTGCAATTATGCTCGACAGTTTTATTTAGTCGATGAGGGAACGATTTCTGAAAATAATTCGTGCACCCTCTTCGAGAAATTAAAGGAAAAGCCTTCCTCGAAAAAGAAATCCGTTGATTCACTGGATCGAGTCATTTATTAATAGCAGTGGCTTGATGTTTGATGATTTAACACATCGTTGACCGGCAATTTTTCGTAATTAAATGTAGAACTAAAACAATCTAAATAAACTTCGATAAACTTTACACATTCAAAACTTTAGACGTATCTTTTATATAACATTTTATATCCTTTTTTGGTACGATATTGTCCCAACAACGTTCGGTCACGAAAACACGAGTTAACTAGTGACCGGTCAGCAATGTAAATATAAATGTTATGTTAATATAAATCGAACATTTTCAACGATTTCGCAGCCGGAAAAATGTCTGCAAGTTGTACGAGACATGCACTTTTGAGTGAGGCACTCGTTTAAGGAAAGCGGACAAATTAATTTCTTTGAAAATCCGTTTCGTTCCACAAACGTAAGCCCGTTTTAATATCAGAATTCTGCGGAGCGTAGTCGTTGGAGAACATCAGGACGGATTAATTACGTCGGGCTCGCGTAATCACGCGTCCCTGTCGGAAGTATCGCAACGAATATGCAACGAATACGCACGCGTGACTCATGCGATGCGGACCCGCGACAAGAAAACACGTAAAACCGAATCGTCGGTTGCAGCCTGGGGTTTACCTGTAGCATGGGAATCGCCTTGACCTGTTCCTCGAGCTCTTTCATCCGTTCCAACGAGGCCGCCATTTGTTCCCTGATGTTCTGGAAAATACAGAAACCCCACCGTCTCCGATTATTCCCCGACGTTTACGACTCCTACCTTCGATCCCGCCATACTTGTTGCTCGCCGCGTTACCTGTAGCGCGCCCGTGCTGAGATTCGAGTTTCCGCTGCCAACGCTCGCGTTGTCAAAGTCACCCGGGTGCTCGACCGGCGTGTTGTTGTTTTGCATCGGTGTGGCAGCGTTCGTTCCATCTGAAAATGTCCCCAAGGGAATTTCTGTAGAAACCGTATAGTTTATTGTGTATAAACCCTGTCACCTGTGAACAAGGAACTTTAGGTTTTCTATTTCCGAAACCTCCGCGCAGGTTTATTTCTGCTTACATACGTATATTCGCGTGAGTGCGCGTGTACGTGTGTACGCGAGTGTATAGATTATGTTATCAACCTTACACACTCTCTCAGGATAGCAATTTGGCTACGCGGTGAACGCCCTCCCTTAGCAAGGGGTTACCAAGGGGTAGTTGCAACCTTATTCTTCGCAGATTCTTATGCAACTCTGTTCTTTGAGGGTTGCAGAATGCAGGTTACAGAATTTACAGTCACCTTTGCATTCAGAACATTCTTTTATCACTAGCCAAATGAACTACAAAAACTGAACTTTTATTCAACTGAAATGGCCGACGTTTAAATACGTGTCTAGAAACGTTTCGATGCTGTCTTCTTCTGAACAATGAGATTCTTATTGACTCTTGTTTGCTGAGGAAAAATTTTATTCTGTATCTGTTTTATCTATTCTATATTGTATTCTGATTGATTCTTATCTGCTGAGAAAAAATTTTATTCTGTATCTATTCTATATTGTATTCTCATTGATTCTTTTTTGCTGAGAAAAAATTTTATTTTATATCTATTCTATCTACTCTATATTGTATTCTTATTGATTCTTCTTTTCATTCCGGGAATAATATAATTGTGAACTATTTTAGCTGTCCACAATAATATAATCGTGAATTACTTTAGCTGTCCACAATGATTGCCATACGAATATTTTACGGCCAACTTGTCCTAATGACAAGTCTTAATTGCACTCTCACAACCGTCATTTAACGTGTGGATGTGTACAAACATTTAGGCAATCGTCGACTATAGTGTCTTTAATATTGCAAGGTGAAATTGATTTTCGCGTGGCAATTCGATAGGAATCAACGTGATTTATGTGAGTTTTGGAAATCGTAAAAATTTCCGTATATCGAGGGAAACTACGTAGGCGAGCATAATTTAATTGGTTATCAAATGAGACGGACGTTTCGATGAAATTGCATTAACGTATAAATAACATTTCAAACGAACATTCCGCGCGCGAACGAATATTGAATATTTCGATATCGTCTGCATCTGAAAATCAGGAATTCTATCAAATAACTGATATTATTGATTATGCTTTCAATAAGCAGACCGTTGAATCAACGGTTATGTTTCTCTCTGGAAAAATATTCGGACACGGTAATTTGATAGACTCAATGTACAAATGCACGAAAATATTTATGCGAGGGTAACTATTGTTTGACGTACAAATGAATATTTTTAAGAACTGTTTTTCCGATCGATGAGTTTATTTATTGTTCTACGTTTTTCATTTATTGTTCTCGTAATAGGTTGCTCGATGTCCGATCGATATAGTTGCGCAACGAACGTTCGTGATATTCAATTAATTGCAAACATTTTGGTGCGTTACAAATATACCATTTACTGTACACATGGTTGCACATGTGCGCGTATAATTATGATTAAGTGATTGAGCTCTCCACGAGTCAAAGTAATGTGTCGAACGCATGCAATTTATTTGTGCAAGACCAATTGCATTTGAAACCTGCAATTAAAGAAATTCGATGCTAAAGTGTTCGATTGTGAATTCCGTCTCAAGCACACCTTTCTGTGGATTAACCTAATCGTATAATTTGTCGATCGGAAACTAGGTTCAAATTCAAACATCTCTGTGAAAAGTACATTTATTATTCTATATGTACATTGAACTTGAAAGTTCTCGTTTGACCTTTAGCATGCGAAATAAAGTCACTCGGCGAGGTTATATTTTCATACATATTGTCATAAATATTTTCTTTGTCATTCGGTAGTTGTTAAAAATGCTTGGTATGTTTCTACGTGCCTTACAACTCCGTTACATAAAAAGGAAAACCAACTGGTTAAAATGGGTTTTGGAAAAAACAAGAAACCTCATTTCGATTTGAAGAGTGAAGATTCTGAACACAATCTATTAAAATGTATTTTAATTTAAGCGAGCTTTTAATCCGGAAGAAAACGCCATTTTGCTGTTACCGATATTGAGTATTCTAGAAAATGTAACGGTACATATCAATTTTCTTTTTCTCATAAAACGACAGGGGATTTGCGATCATTGCAGCCGAAAAATGAATCACAAAGCGAGGAATTAAAATTCGATGAAAAAGTTTCCAAAAGTTGGAAATACTAAATTTAAAGGTATCATGTTTGATCGATCTCTTGCTTTTCCAAACTTTTAGCTGGAGAACTGACTTTCCCTGATTAAATAATATTTAGAAGAAGGCACGAAGGTAAAATGAAGGTACAGAATTTGTGCTTGGGGGTCTCACAGATTGATGAAGATCCGAGGGAGAGGAGGTTAGGAACCCCGTTGGTTCCGAGGTTCGTAAAATGCAATTTTGGTGGCAATTTGAAGTCTGGATCACCACCAAGTAGCACTTCCTGAGCAACCCTCGCGAACAATGTCTCTGAACGATTCGTCGCACGGTCTCGTTACGCAAGCTGCGTTCACCTGCGGCCATTCAATTTTTTAAATTGATTCTTGCGTAAGTGGCTTTTACTGTGTTACGGCACTGGACAGGCTCGTTGGGTTACGAGACAATGAAAAAACGCATTTATTAGCAGGAAATGCATATTATTATTCATTTAAAAATCATCTAACGATTTTTTTATGCATAAAAATAATTTCTTTGTTCTTCAACTTATCAATTTTATTGTCAAATTTAATTTTCTGTGACTAATTACCATTGCACATGCAGTAGTAACCAAATTTAGATTTTTGTTACAAAATTTGGCCACAGAGGCACTCTCTAAAGTGCCAAAAATCGAAAAATGTTATATTAACTGTAAATGAAATATTTTTTGTTCAAATTTTTAACGGTGGTTTTATTTGTCAATTGCATATAAAACTTCAAATTAAGATAAAACAAAAACGGCAAAATATATCCTGAGATTTATGCGTATTCGGATACATTACTTATTATAGTAATAAGATTTTCATAGTTTTGTCTGCTACTTTTTGCGATACTCAATTTTATAAACTTTTTAAGAAGTGTCCATACCTTTCCTTCAGGATCTATCCTGGAAAATTTGTTATTTCCTTTTTAAATGTATCACTTATATTGTTAAATTTCATTTTCTGTGACTAATTACCATTGCACATGCAGTAGTAACCAAATTTAGATTCTTGTTAAAAAAATTTGGCCACAGAGGCAGTCTCTAAAGTGCCAAAAATCGAAAAATGTTATATTAACTGTAAATGAAATATTTTTTGTACAAATTTTCAACGGTGGTTTTATTATAAAACTTCATATAAAACTTCAAATTAACGTAAAACAAAAACGGCAAAATATATCCTGAGATTTATGCGTATTCGGATACATTACTTATTATAGTAATAAGATTTTTATAGTTTTGTCTGCTACTTTTTGCGATACTCAATTTTATAAACTTTTTAAGAAGTGTCCATACCTTTCCTTCAGGATCTATCGTGGAAAATTTGTTATTTCCTTTTTGAATGTATCACTTGTATTGTTAAATTTAATTTTCTGTGAATAATTAACAATAAGTATACATTTTTAAAGAAATTTGGTTGTAAAGAATTTTGCAGGCAATTCGTCCGCCATGTGTGACGTAGCGAATTACCGAGCTCGGTGGATCGTTAAAGAATTTCCCTGCACGCGAAAACCGCTCGGTGGAAGTACCCGCGAGCAACTTTTAACATGTTAATTATCCGACTGTTCCACAACGAGTCTGCACACAAATGTCTGCGCACACATGTCTGCTCTGTGTGTACAAAAACGGGCCGCCTGAATAAAAACTGAAATATCACGGCCAGGTAATTCCTCCTCCACGAATTTCTAGCATACAATCGACTCGGAAAGTTAGCATCATTGACCACCCAACCAGCAACCATAAATTCCAGGGAAATGATGTAATAATTTATTTAGCGAAACTAAAACTGAAATACGAAGATTTATCGCATCGATCGCCAATTCTGAGAGCTCAAAAATATTTATAGAACTCCAACCTGCACATCGTTGCTATTTAATTTCTGTTAATCAACGCAGATAACGTTTATTTTGCAGAAATAAAAATCTGCGGTTCAGATCATATTTTCCAAACCTATATTCAAACTTGTTACATCGTATTTATTAGCATAAAAATTTGGAATTATAATTAAGTCACCTGTAAACATGTACAGAGGCTACGACAATCAACGTGGTAAGAGGTCTTCAATTATTTCTTGTTATTGAAAATTGAGAACTTTCAGTTTTAGCTATGTAATAATAAATTTCTAAATATTTATGAATTTGTCTACATACTCGTACAGAACATCTGTGAAAGAAATAATGATATTTCTCTTGCGTTCGTTTATTAGGAACAGTTTCATGGAAATGCTGACGATAGTTTCACTTTTTGGGGTAACTGTACACCCCTTCTCCCTCTTTACACATAAGTGTTTAAGTCGCTCGCCACATTCTCGTTTTTAGGAATATCGCCGAGCAGTTTAACTCCTTAAAATATCGTTGCACGTTTATCCTCTTCATAGTAATTTACACTTCAAAAGATAAAGCTACGATTGATTAACACCGTGTGGGAAGGAAACGGGGAGAATGATTAAAAATATAATGTTATTGGTATCCAGGTTTACGAACCTCTTCGTGCGCGTAGACAATGTAAAAGCAAAATTAAAGATGAACAAGCGTGATCTAAAAACATAAAAGCGCGTAGCCAGGAATAAACGCGAACATGATGTAATTCGCATGGACACATTGCGTCGGGTCACGAGACCTTTCATAAAGGAGATTAATGATTTTCTAAATTTAATGCACCACTCTGTGTGCCGTTCTGCGAGAGACGTAAACGAAGGTTGGTTATGCAAGTGCGCACATTTATTAATTAGCTTCTAAAGATAGAAATTAAATAATAACTCGTCACTTTAAATGCGCAACCTTGTGAACTTATGATGGAAACAAATCTCTCTCGATAAAGTAAAGTAAATCTTTCAACAAATTAGACAATAAAGTAGCTATTTATTTATTACGTCTTTTATTTTCAGTACTACAAAATTGTAAACTTTCCTGTTTGACGTTTAACGTGTTAATTATAGACAGCGGATTTTCATGCAAAATAAAAATTTTCGGGAAACAAAAATTAAAGAAAAAATGTACTTTCTCTCTTAATAATTAAATTCTTCTGTCTCCAACGAATTAATTCGTCCTTATTAAACATTCTAAAAGAAAATTGTAAATGTTTCGAAAATTTGTAAATGTTTATGAAACAAAAATGCCTGTCCCTGTTGTATGTAGATCATTTTAAATTGACTTGTTTCGAATAAAAATACAGATATCATACTGAATCACGAATT
Organism: Halictus ligatus; assembly: GCA_028454255.1. Classification (NCBI taxonomy): domain Eukaryota; kingdom Metazoa; phylum Arthropoda; class Insecta; order Hymenoptera; family Halictidae; genus Halictus; species Halictus ligatus. The sequence goes on from CM052131.1 coordinate 1,608,099, forward strand.
AAACAAGTATGTATGATTAAAATAGTATCAATCTAATCAGAAAAACGTCACAAAAATAAAACAATATACCCAAAGGGTACACCCTGCAGTAGTGGGGATAAATGTTTCACAAAAATCATGCTCATCTCTTCGACGTATACCGATACAATACTGTATTTCCAACAGCTTTATATTCCAAACATTTCTACTGTATATTTTCCATAGTACGGTACAACTGTAAAACAAACATGGCCGACAGTAAAGTCCGACAATTTCCAATAAGAGCGAACGTGCTCGTCGAGTGTGTATTTCGTTTCGATTCGGATTGCGTGCATGTAAAACAAGAGCTGATCGCGCTCCTTCGCTTTCGTGGTTCCGCGAACTCGCATAACTGGGTTATAATTAAAAAATTGCCGTATAATTAAAAGTAAGCCGACGTTAACGTTTCTACGCGGCCACGAGACGCGATAGATCCTTAAAAGGGTTGCACTCCGCCCGCGGACAGTGACAACGAGAACGCGCACGCGGCAGATAATGGCGCGTAATCGTTACGTTGCACTTTATATGGAAAAACACGAAGGATTTCACCGGGCAAGTCGGCACATCGCACTCCATTTTGATTTGACGATGCACGAAAATTTCCTTTGGCAGAACTCTTGCAAACCACGCGTATTAGGAGGGAAATTCGTAATAATAATCATATAATAACCATTTGTATGCGTAATACAATTTTTCAATAATTATATATCAATCATTTTTATGTTTTTTTAATTTGCTTTTGATATATGTTTTATAATTATTGAAAAAGTAATAAGAATGCAGCAGCAGCATGCTCGCATAGCATTTTCTTCAGTTTATCCATTTTATTCACTAGTATTATAATTTAAGTTTACTATTGTTAATTTTACATGTGGTTCATTTATCATTAAGTTTGTTCTAAACTTGTTAGCTTTTTTAAAATAAATTTGTTAATTTTTAACCCTTTGCACTCGAAGCTATTTTGACTCCAAAACGAAACATGTCTTCCCACCTAGAATATTGCCGTTAAATATATTTTTTTTTCATGTTATACATACGAAAATGGTGCGATTTACTAGTGCAATACCGAAATGTTTAGCAATTTATTAAGTACAAACAAATTTAGTAATGTAAAAAATGTTTTGAATAATGATACAGCAATTTTTAGTGGTGCCTTACAGTCACCACTCGAGTGCTGAGGGTTAATAATAAATTTCTTTTCGTTAAAATTATAAACTATATTGGTAAAAATATGCATTAATAACCGAACTACGAACCGTTGCCGCGGAGACCGTGAAAGTCCGATCAGGAGCGAATCCTGCAGCCTCTTCCTGCTCTCTGTTATCTCGGCGTTAGATCGTTCCGTGTTTAATCGATCGCGATCTCTATCGCGAGATTTCTTGCCAGATGTTTCTTTCCGATTACCAACGATTCTTTACGTACTCGTTATCGCTCCGCGCATTCCGATCCCGATCGGATCTAAGCTAAATCTTCCGACCGACGCTATAACTGGATATCCGAAATCTTCGATCTTTCCCCCACAGGAACGATACATTTTTGAAAGGGAATTATACTGTGAATTCTCGATATATGTCAACAACACGGGTCTTGACAGCGTCATGTATCGTCCAGGAGACATACCCGTGTTATGTTTACAATCCTCGAGCTTCCTCACGGTGTGTACACCGTTTATCATGCAGGTCTTGGCGACATATACAGAGAAATCACTGTACTGTCCGCGGGACTGCACCAAGGTCAAATGGGGCCCTCGCTCGCTCCGCCTACATGTTTATACTTTTCACACGCTATATAGTACTATACTTTAGGTACAGTACCTGTTTTTGCGCGGTCCTTTTCCTTGCGAATTTTATTTTTGTGCGATTTTATTTTATTGCGGTATATGAACGCCACCGGCCATATTGTTCTCATCACAAGAAGATGCGCGTTTCGGACTACGAGTAGCATCGAATTATATGCGTTTTGAAAATTTCTCCGTGTTCAAAATGAGAAATTAAATTTTGTTTTAAATGTTCCCATATATAATTGAATTATTTATTTTGTTTGAGAAGCACCTTCTCGCTATTTCGTAAATCTGTGACATATTTTCTGACTGAGATTTTTCTTATGCGTTCCCTTTCCACCGCATAAAACAATTTTCTTTAATATGTTGTAAAAAATTATTTGTTACAGCTACTTATGAAGTTTCCCTATCTACCGCACAACGACCAATCAGAATTTTCATTCCGATCGTTTCGAAGAGCAACGGAAGTCACGAGTCAAAATTTCGAAAATTGCAAATCCTCCGCATCGCTCGGCGTGGCTCGAGTGTTAACAATTCTAGATCTCCGGTTTAGATGCGTTAGGCTATCAAAACATTACAAGCAGTTTTCGCCTGCAGATTTTACGCTCGCGGATTCTACAACCGATGAAATTCACAGTTTAACGAGATAAATATTCCCAATGTCAGGGATAACATCTAGCATAAATAATATCTTTCCTACTTTCGAAAGTCTTTCGAACGCGAGGACTTACGTGTTCGTACCGAAAGATATTCAAAAAATGGCGGCGCGGTGCAGTGGAAGACGCAGTCGCGAGTTGATCACGTGTCCCTATCTTAAGTGGAGCTTAACGATAGCCTCTGTTGATTGCTGGGCCTTCACGAAATATCACCTTTTCCAAGTTTTTTCCTTACCGATATTCTTAACATCATTTCCTGCGAACTAACATTGAAGTCCCTCGAAGAATGAATTCCACCTTGCATACGAAATTTTCGATTTCAGAATGACAATGTCACGAACTACGATAATCTACATTCGGAGCTGTCAATTTTGGACAATTCACGACACCCAAAAAATAGGGTTAGGCGATTAAAAATCAACTTAACATCATTTCCTGCAAACTAACATTGAAGTCCCTCAAAGAATGAATTTTCCACCTTGCATACGAAATTTTCGATTTTAGAACGACAATGTCACGAACTACGATAATCCACATTCGGAGCTGTCCATTTTGGACAATTCACGACACCCAAAAAATAGGGTTAGGCGATTTCAAATCAACTGTTTCAAAACATACTTCTTTCTACTTCAGAATAGAACACTGTAATCCTCCATGCAATTATCTTTATCATTATTTAAACTATTGTGTACGGTTTCAGCAGAACATCTTCTCATGGCTGCCTCAACTATCATTTTACCTTGCGAACTAGAACGATGCAGGTAAAAATGTTGACAAAATGGCGGTCGCGTGAAGGAAAAATGCAGTTCGAAGCTTTTTCACCGGACGAAGGGAATTCGCAATGAAATGCAACGATCCCCTGTTTGAAATGTTTCCGCTTGATAAAGCGCCGATGCTTTCTCGACAATACGTGGGCGAAAATCGACTTAATATTCGCTGGTTTTATCAGATTCGCGGCACACGTCGACCGTGCAGGCTGGCATTCATCGCCGCGAGTCCCCCCGGCATTTTCTACTTCCCAAGGAACAATCTCCGTCACGGAATAATCGTCCGACTTCTTTCGTATTGCTCGTGAAAGTCGAGCGAGCATCAGCACCGCGGTCTCTTCCTTTTTTTTTTTTTTTTCGTTCTTTTTTCCCTCCTCTAAAACAGTATTAATCGGCGGCGATACTAGCGATCCTATCGGTGAAATTTCGCGAGAGTGGAGCCCAGCCGTGCGCTTCCGACTGGATTCTCCGTGAAAACTCGTTAAAACTACACGCGGCTCGTCCCGACACGGTCTGGATTCGATTCGAGAATTTCTCGATTCCCAATTACCGCCGCGAGTTTAAGCGCCACGAAGCCGGGAACGTCCTAGTTGAAATTTCTTCCTCGATACTTTCTATTGTTTGCCCGCTCGGGCCGGACAGAAGATGGCTTCCTCCGGGGACACGCAGAGACTCGGCTCTCTCTCTCTCTCTTTTTCCCTCTCCCCCCACCGTATCGTGGCCCGACGATAAATACAACTTGTTTGGCCGCCGATATTGTATCTCTTAATTACCCTCGACGCGCTGCGATCGACCAAAAATGTGGACAGAAGCTATATCTTTGTTAGTTTACGCGTTATTCATTGCAAACAGGCCAGTCCTGTTCCTTGGTCCGTAGGATCCGATCTTTTGTTAAAATATCTTTTCTAAAAATTTCCTTAACTTAATAATCTTGCCTTGAATCGCAGAACTACCCTTGCAGAAGAATTGCCTGCTTTGATTTAGTTTAGAAGTTTATTAATTTTCTGAATAAGTTTGGAAGTAATGTGGTATTTGTACACTCTTCGAATGCTCTTACTGCTTCGCATCTGTTCCACTCATTTTTGTCACGAACGTATAAAATCCGCAGTCTAATTAGTATGTGAAACGTGCTCTCGAAACTCAACAATTAAAAAGTCATTCTTAACGCTTTGCCGCGCGGAAACCTGTTGATAGGCTTCGCGTCAAAGAGAAGTTTCGAAATCTTCTTTTTTTTAATTAACAGTCTCAAAAGTTACTAGATTATATTACTCGGCGCTTATACGTTCATTCAACGCCGAGTTGTTCGAATGTTTTTAGTTTGTCTAAAAATGCGCAGTCTGCTGACGAGCATAACTGCAATGTGCTCGAAACAGTTGAAGAATTTGTTCATAGTTAGCGTTAACTAGATTTCGCGAAAGAAAGAGAGATTAAGGAGAGAAGAAAGATTTCGTTGGAAAGTTCTTTTTCGTGCAGGTTTTTTGGTGAAATTGATTACTATGCGGCCGTCTGCATCCGTGTTGATAATGAATTTCGTCGAACTCCTGGGCACAACGAGATCGCCGCGGCGATATGCAAACGGCTGGACGATAATTCACGGCAAAAACATGACCCCGAGGAAAATCGAGTGACGCAAGAATTTTGTTATCGTTCCCTGTTGATACGCTCCTCAGAAAAATACACGTACTTCCCGACTATCTGCTGTTAAATGCCGCTTCTTTCTGTAACAATTGTGCTTTTCCACGAAAGAAAACTCCAATTTCATTCGTCCCCGCCGGTGTGTGTCGTTCGGATTATTATTAAACCGTACCGGTTATTTCATTTCGCATTTCCCCCACCCTGTTCCATTTCGAGTCGAAAATTCATTTAGAATTATTTTATACCGTGTACAATGCCACAATTCTCTACATGCAATTTACATGCGCTCTAATTGGACTGCGGACCTTTATGCGACGTAACAATTGTCTAAATTAATTTTACTGAACGGGATTCATACAAATATGTATTTCTTCTTTTAATAATTTTTATAGATCCAGGAGAATGTAACGATATTCGTAAACATTTTTTTAATGTTTTTACAGTGTGGCATATGTTAATTATTATTAGACTGCGGACCTTTATGCGACGTAACAATTGTCTAAATTAATTTTACCGAACGGGGTTCATACAAATATGTATTTATTCTTTTAATAATTTTTATAGATCTAGGAGAATGTAACGATATTCGTAAACTTTTTTTTAATGTTTTTACAGTGTGGCATATGTTAATTATTATTAGACTGCGGACCTTTATGCGACTTAACAATTGCCTAAATTAATTTTACTGAACGGGATTCATACAAATATGTATTTCTTCTTTTAATGATTTTTATAAATTGTAGGAGAATGTAACGAATGTATATTCATAAATTTTGTTTAATGTTTTTACGGTTTGGCATATGTTAATTGTAATTAGACTGCGGATCTTGCAAAATAAAATTTTTTAAACTGAATTACAACGAACTAAAGCGAAATAGAAATTTATTTTCATTCTTATTATGTTTAGCAGATTGAAAATGATATGATAGTATGTTTAAGTTCGCTATTTAAAATTACATCTAATATTTTTCGTCGTAAATTCATAAAGTCCGCAGTCCAGTTACAATATACCTATAATATTGTTACAAAGTAACACATTTTAGTAATTTCAGGTCAACATTCGCTGAACGTGAGGCAACAAATCGAAGTTAGAACTACTTCGAGAGCACAGCGGGCCAAACAATGGCAGAGTATAGTGAAGATTAACGACGAGGACGATCGAAACAGTGTACACTGTCCGATTGTGATTCCTGTACAATGTCCGTTGTGGAATGTAAACAAATTAATTTAGTGTTATTGATGGTACAAAACAGAACGAAATTGATGGACGAAGGTTAAGTAAACATTCGTTTAATTGATACACAACTCGGAATATTCGAGAATAATCATTTTACAATTCATCAATTCACGCTACCGTTTCAAGATACTTTGATTCATCAATTTACGCACATTTTCACTGTTTTCTTTCGCTCGTATGATTATTTCGATAACCCCGCGCTCATTATTTATCGGAGGCTCGAACTTTCGCGAGATTCAATTCTCGGTTCGAATAAATTGATTCGCAAAATACGAGATGTTCAATCGAATCGGTATCAATATTCTGTCGAAGCCATTTCAATATACCATTGTATCAATTCTCTCCTCGCGTCAAATAGCATTTCGGAATCAATGGGGCAAACGCTTGCATTCATCGCGGAACAGGTGATTATGTATAAGCAAGTGTTATTAGCAGAATTATACACATAGAACATGTACGCGTGGCTGAATTCTATCGATGCACATGCAACAATTATTAAGGGGCTCTTGTGGTCGAGAACCTTGATAAAATCTATTTTTGGTTTTCGCATTTTCTTGACGTCTTTGAAAAATATATCTGTGAAAAGAATTTCCTTAAATTCGTCAGAGTAACGAAGAGTGAGAAACTTGCTGCTACGATGACAAAAATTCAACAAATATTTTTTTGTCATGGCAAACGTGAAGAAAAAGCCAAATAATCGAAATTCAGAATGCCACCATCTTGATAGATAATGAAACATTTCATTTTTCTTTTGGTTCATGCTACGAGCACGTTCACAATAATTAAAATGCTACTTCATTTTTCAAATTCAGACCAATAGAACGACTCTTCAAGCGACCATAACTCTTACAGTTTTAAGTATTTCGTGCTCAAGAAATTATGCCGCATAGTCGAAATAATAGAAAATACGTCTGCAAAATCTCGATGCAAACTAATCGTCCGTCTTCGTTAGAAAAACTTTCGAACAAGCCGAAAACAAAATGACGCTCCAGAAGAAAGAAAGATCGATCGACTTACGATATTTTCTCTTGGCTTTCATTTTGCAGAAAGGCATCCTTTTCATGATAAAATTTTTCACCCCCATCTTGCTTACTGTATCACCGAACACTTTGCCGATTCAATCACCAAAATCACAAAACCACTCGTCTTCGGGGATCCCGGGTGCGACTCTTGATCCCTCTTCCGACAGATCCTTGTCTTTCGTTCGATTATCGATCGATTACAGAACCATCACAGTTTTTCCGTGAACCGTTAGATCTGGTCTGGAGACCGTCGGACGATGTCCTCGTCCGTTTCGTTTCGTTCGTTGTCCGCATCGATCGAACGATCGATCGATCGTTCGAGGGGGGAAATAAAATCGGAAAAAAGGAAAAAGGAAAATTCGCGGAACGGCGACCGGCGAGCGGTTGTCGTTTGGTTTCGCGCGAGTGTCCCGGGACCGTTCTCGGATCCTCAGCGACGCGCACGATCGATCGCGGGATCTACTCGATCGCGTCTCGGCTGTCCATCGGGGACGTGCTCGCTCGTCGGTTTTTCGAGCATTCGCGGCACGGTCTCTGTTTTGCCGCGGCCACTGTTTGCGTTTGACTGTGACGCCGAACTATGGGCTATAGCCAACCGGGGACTCCGGCTGGCTCACGAAGAGGTGAATGGAGAGGGGAATTGTGCGCCTCTTCTCCTGTTCTTTGCCCGGTGTTCGTCGATTTCTTAATCGGTCGACGGCAGAACCGAGGGAAAAACGAACGGAGAGATCCCGCTCTCACCCCTGCCCGAGCTCGGCCACCGAGCTCGTTCGCCTAACGCCGCACAGTGGTTCCGATCGGAAAATCGTGTGACATTTCTATCGCATATCAATATTTAATACGAATATACTATTTCTTAAATGTCTATCAGTGTCGAAACAGAAGATATTTAGACAATTTGGTATAGTCTTTCAGTGGCAATGACGACTCAAAGTCGGATTTTTGATGGATAGTGTTTTCTATCAGACAAATTTTTCTTTCAGAAGCTCTGATGCTTCTATTCAATATTTGTGTGTGACATTTCCTTCAAAAATATTTAATACGAATATACTATTTCTTAAATGTCTATCAGTGTCTCGAAACAGAAGATATTTAGACAATTTGATATAGTCTTTCAGTGGCAATGACGACTCAAAGTCGGATTTTTGGTGGATAGTGTTTTCTATCTGAAAAATTTGTCTTTCAGAAGCTCTGATGCTTCTATTCAATATTTGTGTGTGACATTTCCTTCAAACATATTTAATACGAATATACTATTTCTTAAATGTCTATCAGTGTCGAAACAGAAGATATTTAGACAATTTGATATAGTCTTTCAGTGGCAATGGAGACTTAAAGTCGGATTTTTGATGGATAGTGTTTTCTATCAGAAAAATTTTTCTTTCAGAAGTTCTGATGTTTTCTATTCAATATTCTTGTGTTCTCTTTTCTTTACAGTAGAGAGCGTTCTTTCGTGATAGGGAACCGCTCCATATATTAATAATTACTGTATAAAATTTACTGAAGAAGTAATACTCAATGAAATGTAAGATATTTTTCAAATTTCTTGCAATTGACAGGGATTATCTTTAGAGTCCCAAAGAATCTCTGTTTTAACAAATTGGAATATTCTCGGCACACCTTCCCCTACATAATCATGAAAAAGTTAATGTCCCACTGCTCAAATTATTATTGTTTAAAGCTATTAATGTTGTATCGCATCAATTGATGAAACTCTGCAAGGAGAGGAGTCTTCTTTCAAATTTGTTTCATTTGTTTTTGTTGAATAAATGCATCAGAACCGTCCGAGCATTCATAGCGAGCATTGGCCATACTTTCTGGGTATTAAAAAGTTATTTTGTTCAGTTCTGTTTTACGTTTTGTAAAATTGTTTTTACTTACTTTACTTTACTTACTTTACTTACTTTAAACTGTAAAACAGTTTTGTTTGAGGTCTTATAAAAACATGGCAAACAATGTTACAATTCATTGAGGTCGATGTTATATACATCCATCTTTTTTATTATAGATTATTTCATCGCCCTAGACAGTGGACATCGCAAAATTTCAAAAATTAATTCATCTCAATTTTGTTCATCTTAAAAATTATACAAAAATGTCACACGATTTTCCAGTCTGAGCCACTGTGCCGCCGTTTTGGCAACGATGTGTCGCGAGCTGTGATAACGCGCAGCCTTGATCGGATACGATCACTCCTTATCGCGACACGCTACTGTCTGGTTCGTGACACTTGTATACAATACAGCGACCAACGAAAATATCATTCTGCATTCATTCAGAGTCCCAGAAATTTGTTACATTTAGTTTATTAGTGTGCCTGCAAGTGAGTGACCGTTTTCAACCGGATACCAACAGAAACGGAATTTTATTAATAATTTTTTAACGACTGTCGGCATATAGATTGATCCCGAACATTCTTTCTATAATTATCTGTGATTGTCAATAGCGAGGTTATCGTTCATTCGAAATATGTTTTTCTACGCGTGTTTCTAGTGCAGAGTGATTTTGTACTGTAACATTGATAACTCGCGGTCCATCGTGAATAAAGGTTTTATTATTAAATCTCAATCGAATTTAAAAACAGAGGTATAACACTCATAATTATTCGATCTTCTTCGAAACGAAACGAACAACATTTCAAAATCCCGTTTTAAATCCTGATCCTGACCGAGTATATCGTACGTAGGATTTAATTACATTAAATCATCGCATCATCGAGACCAACATAGGGGAAAATAAGAATTAAAAATAAGGTAAATAAAACATAGGGGAAAATAAAATTCCGGCGTAGCTTCCGCAGTTGAAAATTATCCTAAAGCCTGTCGGCATATAGATTGATCCCGAACATTCTTTCTATAATTATCTGTGATTGTCAATAGCGAGGTTATAATTCATTCGAAATATGTTTTTCTACGCGTGTTTCTAGTGCAGAGTGATTTTGTACTGTAATATTGATAACTCGCGGTCCATCTTGAACAAAGATTTTATTATCGAATCTTAATCGAACTTAAAAATAGATGTATAACACTCATAATTATTCGATCTTCTTTGAAACGAAACGAACAACAGTTCAAAATCCCGTTTTAAATCCTGATCCTGACCGAGTATATCGTACGTAGGATTTAATTACATTAAATCATCGCATCATCGAGACCAACATAGGAGAAAATAAAAATTAAAAATAAGGTAAATAAAACATAGGGGAAAATAAAATTCCGGCGTAGCTTCCGCGCTTGAAAATTATCCTTTTAAAGCCGAACGGCCATTTAAATTCGGCCGTAAAACGGAACGTCGAGGCCGATGCGGAAACTCATCAACCCCGTGCAACCGCAGGTGTCGTTCCATCGATCAGAAAGCGTTTAAACTTTCGATTTTACGGGTTGTCCGCGGGGAACGGCGCGCACCAGTTGCGCGCCGCTTAGGCTGGCAGGTGTACACGGCCATATGCGACCACCTTGCTCTGACAAGGTTGCACCAAAACGGTTTAGCGTTCCCGATGAAGTCACGCAGCCCGTCCAAATCGAGTTAACGTTAAAACAGAGTGTTTGCGAGAAGTTCTGCGCTCGAAATCATCTCGCGATCGTCCGCCGAGTCGACTTCGATATCGAAAGTCGTGTATTTTCGGCTGGAACCCTCACCTCTCCTCCCCTCCCCCCTCCCGCCGTGGCCCTCCACGAATTTGTGTTGCAAAATGACCGTGTTATTTCGGTGCGTTCCTTTTGGCAGCGCATCGCCTTTTTCACCGGCGCGCAGTGCGCACAAATCGAAGAAATCGGTCACAAAAACTTAAATTTAACAATAAAATTGAGTGTCGTGAAAAGTAGCCGGTAGAACTATGAAATTCTGAAACTATAATGTTGGAATTTATTTCATAAATGCAACAAAATGAATCTGTCATTTCTTTAGAAGGAAGGATCGTTCGAATCGGCTTTAGATATGCATTGTATCTGAAGTTGATATACATTGTATTTGCAGTTAATATACATTGTATGTTGTATATATTGTATAATTTCTATTCTGTGCTTTATAAGAGAGCGATCTTTTATTATATATACACCCACTCCCAATATATAATAAGTAATGTATCCGAATATGCATAAATCTCAGGATACATTTTGCCGTTTCTGTTTCGTGTTAATTTGAAGTTTTGTATGCAATTAACGAATAAAACCACCGTTGAAAATTTGTACAAAAAATAAATCTACCCTATTAAATGTATAAAGAATGTATATTCCTTGGTAAGAACTTTCCATTACACAGAACTATTATTGCACGCTCATTTACAGTTAATACAACATTGGAGGAGACTGCCTCCATGGCCAAATTTTTTCACAAAACTCTAAATTTGGTTACCAATGCATGTGTAATGGTAATTGGTGACAAAAAGTTAAATTTAACAATAAAATTACTAAGTTGAAAAACAAAGAAATTATTTGTACGCATAGAAAAAATTGTTAAATGATTTTTAAGTGAATAATAATATGCATTTGCTGCTGATAAAGAGTTCTGTCGAAGGAAATTTTCCCGGCGTTTCGTTTGACCGCGCGAGATTTAGCTACCCTCGATTCAGCGCTGGCCTTCGTCTGTCTCTCTCGTGCCAATTAGGCGCATTCTTGCTCGCCGCGTGGTTCACGATAAATAGAAAAAAAGAAAAAGATAACACAGGGAGCTGGAGATAAGAAAACGATTTTTATTCTGTGAAATAACGTTTTTATAGTTTTCAAAAATGACGACATTTTTAGTTGCTAGACAGTAACCAAACGTATGACTAAAAAGAAAACACAAGGAGCTGGAGATTATTTGAGCGAACGATTTTTATTCTGTGAAATAACGTTTTTATAATTTTCAAAAATGACGACATTTTTGGTTGCTGGACAGTAACCAAAGTTATGACCGCCTGTGTCATTTTATTGTGAAATTTTTTCTTCCGGAAAGAAATTTTCCAACAGTCTGCAGGCCTTCATGCGAAATAAGAATTGTGTGCATCTATTGCGGGAAACGAAAGAAATTGAAGTTTTTATTTTCAAAATGATCAAAAACAGCATGAAAATCCGCAGTCCAATTTTCGTATTCGAGACACTGTGGTTGCGCGAAATTGCATCACCGTGAAAGAGAATTTCAACGTGTCGGTTGAAAAGGAAAATTCATCTCCATCCTGATGTTTGTTAAATGTATCTCAGATGAGATCAATTAGCTCGTTACACACGATTTCTCCGTGGCAATTAGTCAAAAAAAGAATCCCGCCGACACGGTAATTACTGTGCGTCAAGTTTCTTGCGAATCTGTTCCACCGTCATCGGTAAACGTTTTTACTTTTTACCAAAGGAAGTGTAAATGCTTCATGCAGATTATTTGCGTTTAAACGACTTTTATGATTACACGTGCGCCGCGAGCCGAACGCTATTAATAATATTTTAATCGTTCCACGTGTCCGATTCCCGTTCAAGCGATTACCTCGGATATTTCTATTCGCAAAAGTTCTCGTACGTAAAATTCCCGTCTACATGAAACCAATAATCGACGGAAAATTAAACGATTGTTTGAAGTTCATAAAGGTCCGTCCGAATATATCAGTTTCATCGAAATTAATAATGGGCAATACGAGCACGGGCTTCGTTTGAGCGGTGAACAATTTTGCTGGGTCGAATTGGCACGATGTTTTCAAAAAACGTTCGTTCGGGATAAAAATAATGCCCGCGGAACGCTTTGTAAGCGTTTATTCCCGTTGCCTCTGTCGCAGGATTTTTCCCCGGGTGGATGTCCTTTCTATTAGTTTCGCAGGATGTGTTTTCAGCAGGATTAACCCCGTTACGATGTATTTTACCTTTTGAGAACATTTTTGTAATTTCCTAAGGAAGGGAGACAATTTATGTCTACTTTACGCCTGTATGTTCTTCAATAGTTGAGCCGTTTATTTTGAAAGTGGCCTAACTCCATTTATACTTAAATAATCAAGATAATATATGTACTATTGATAATGTCGGAAAGTAGTGACGAAGGTAATATTAATTAATTAGTATTTACAATTTAACTTCAGTTTTTGGACATTCGCTTTTACCAAATGATAGAGATTTTGGCGTGGTAGAAATTTCGTTAAAAAAAAATAATTTACTGTTCGTTCCCCAGGATTATTACAAGATTATGAGAAAGTGTCGGAAAGGTAATAAGTTTATTGTAAATGAAATGAGACAAGAAGATTTTGTATCAACAAAATTATTAGAAGATGCAATTTTTAAAAGAGTACAAAATTCTAATGGAGAATCAATGAACTGGCTAAAAATATGTTGGATGCGTTTTGTCAGAAATGAACCGTATCAAATTTTCTATAAGACATCAATGAATAAGAATGAAAATTTTGAAAGTCCTGAATTTATTACCACGTCGGGGTAGACCAACAAAGTTCGAAAATATTGTATTGACACCACTGTATAAAAATATCAGACAAATTACAACAGCAAAATTCAAGGACATAATGGACCTATTACGATACATACCACCGGAACATCATGATTACTTCAAATCCCTTTTACACGCACAAAATGTACACGAGTAGTAAATTGTTTTGTAATAAATTTATGTTTGTAAATTTGCACGTTATGTAGTTAATCGAATCGCATTAATTATGTTCCTGAAGTGTTTTAAGGACATGTAAAATAAATGCAGTATTGTTTTTTTTCAATTTGAAGCATCTTGAATTATGTTGAACGGACTTGGGCACCTTCAAATTTTATAACGAATCTGGTTGCTAATTTTGAAAATGGCCTAACTCCATTCTTGATAAGAAAACGCATATTATTCACTTAATAATTGCCACTATTTTAATAGGAACTATAAATTTAACATCCTCAGATACACTTAAGCAGTACGACTCATTAATATCCTATACGTATATTTTTAAATTCATTGAAACGCAAACCCTTAAATATCTCGATTTTAAGATAAATAGACTTAGACCACTTTCAAAATGAACGGCTCAGTTGTACACTGAGAACGCCAAAACAGAATTTCATTTCGGTTCGAAGGAAACTAATAACATGCATAATTTATTAGACTCTGTTCAGAATCTTCGTCACGAGCATGACTATTGTGGGGCAAGGGGTTAAATAAAGCGATAAAGTAAGGAAACGATGATATTTCGTTGGTCTCGTTAGACGCTGTTTCGCGAAAGATTCAATCACCAGCTCGGCGAACGAACGATATCCTCGTCACGCGAAAGGTAAATTACGATGATCGCGATGATGCTCATCTTTCGTTTTTTTTTTCTTCTACTTTCTACGCGGCCACGGACACGTTGACTCGTCCGGCCCCGTGTTGTCGACACTTTAACGATCAAGGTGATGCCGTCAGACGTGAACGTTGGCCGCCGTAGCTTTTCCAATAAGTGGACGAACGCGGTAAAGTTTCTAATAACGCGTCGTTTACGGCGGATTACATTATGCGAGCGCAGCGCCGATGATTGCGACCAGCCGCACGGTGATTCAGAGTGGAAAATCGTGTGACATTTCCTTATAAAATCGACTATCGCATACCAATGTTTAATACGTACATACTATTTCTTAAATATCTATCAGTCTCGAAACAGAAGATATTTACACAATTTGATATAGTCTTTTAGTGGCAATGGAGACCTAAAGTCGGATTTTTGATGGATAGTGTTTTCTATCCGAAAAATTTTTCTTTCAGAAGTTCTGATGTTCCTATTCAATATTTGTGTGTCCTCTTTTCTTTATAGTAAAGAGCGTTCTTTTATAATATGGGACAGCTCCATATATTAATAATTACCGTATAAAATTTACTGAAAAAGTAATGCTCAATGAAATGTAAGATATTTTTCAAATTTCTTGCAATTGACATTATCTTTGGAGTCTCAAAGAATCCGGTGTTTTAACCAATTGGAATATTCTCGGCACACCTTCCTCTACATAATCATGAAAAAGTTAATTCCCACCTTGTCCCACTGCTCAAATTATTATTGTTTAAAGCTATTAATGTTGTATCGCATCAATTGATGAAACTCAATAACCCTTCAATAATTGTTTCTCGCCGTATAACAAATTTACGGATTATTTACAATTATTATTTACAATTATTGTAGTATTATTTACAATTATTGTAGAAAATCGTCTAATCCCCAGTTAATAGGTCTAATTCCCAGCTGTTCGGTGCCTAATCTCGTTTCATAAAGGGAACAGAGGCATGCACCGCAAAAATGCGATATATAAAAATGTCTGGCCCGCGAATGTTCGGCGATTAGAATAGAAACAAAAAGAGGAATGGTCTGCGATGTTAAATACGGGGACGGAAGCGTGGAACAAAGAGTGGAAACGGAACGCGTCGCGATTGAATCGTCGTCGACGAATCGTTTTTTCGCATTCCGGGCCCGCTGGCGTGCAGATCCGACCGTTGCGCTGTCACGAAAACCGGCGCGACGAACGAAAATGGCGGGCGTACGGAGGGGTTACGGGCCCGCGACACCGCCCCGCGGGGTTACACAGGTGCCGTTTGAAGCGCCGGTGCAACCGACATGCACCGGAAGCAGGTGGTTCCAGCCACGCACCGACGACCTCGCGCGTTCCGCCGCGGTGTTCGAGCGGATTCCCCGAAGAAACCGGCGCGTCTAAACTCGCTCGACGCGATGCGCGGCGAACCTGTTACGTTCCTTTCGGTTCGCTCCGTCCGGACGGTCTCCTTTAAAAGTATTCCAACACTGGAACACCTGCCACTTGGCCGGAAGTAACAGTTTCACTTAGTGAAGTAATAATTATTACGTCTACAACGAAAATTTTTCTTGCCGAAATATTACCTAGTTGTCTGACATTATTATTTTATTAAAATATCAAGAATATATTCAGCCAGATTTTAACAGCTTTTACCGTAATATGGATTCTAAAGAATAAATGCGTTAAATAAAGTTCCTATTCCTGCATTTTTACAATGAACACTATTACATCTACAATGAAAATTTTCATGCCGAAATATTACCTAGTTGTCTGAGATTATTTAAGACTGGATTTACGGAGCACTGGAAGCGGCCAGTTTGGATTATTTTATAAAAATATCTAGAATATATTTAGTCAGATTTTTAGCAGCTTTTACCATAATGTGTGTTCTAAAGAATAAATGCGTTAAATAAAGTTCCTATTCCTGCATTTTTACAATGACAACTATTACATCTACAACAAAAATTTTCATCCCAAAATATTACCTACTTGTCTGACATTATTTAACACTGTGTTTACGGAGCACTAGAAGCGGCCAGTTTGGATTATTTTATAAAAATATCTAGAATATATTTAGTACGATTTTTAGCAGCTTTTACCATAATATGTGGTCTAAAGAATAAATGCGTTAAATAAAGTTTAAGTAAAGAAGCGGTCAGTTTGGATTATTTTATAAAAATATCAAGAATATATTCAGCCAGATTTTAACAGCTTTTACCATAATATGTATTCTAAAGAATATATGTGTTAAATAAAGTTCCTATCCACGCATTTTTACAATGACAATAATTGTGAATTAAAGAACGTAGAATGTTTACGGTTTGCAACAACTAATGTTCATTCCAGCATCCCGGGTAGATTTCACAGATTATGTTGATTTTGCTGTTCAATTTTTCTTTATCAATGTTCAAATGATAAATATGCATACAGAATGTTAGAAATGTAAAAAACTTTAATTAGTTTTTCGCGAGGAAAACGTCGAAGAAAGTGTTTTGCATATTTTTTTACCAGGGCGTATCTACCCTAAAAATCTGAAAAAATTCGTGAACAATACTTATACCTATAATCTGATACTGTAAAAATATAAATAACGTTGCACTTAAACTTCAATGGGAAATCTATATTTTTCCGATTTTTGTTTTATTACAATCAGGATAAAAATCCGAATAAATTGCGTTGTATATATCTGGGTGTTTGACATTTGTTCAATTTTTTCAAAATATTAGACTATACAGAGAAAACAAGACGAAAACTAATTTCTATTAATTTTACCCCAAAACTGCCCCTTCCGCTCGAGACGCAGGGTCAAAATTTTATATGTTGTCTCTATCGAATAGTTCATACGCCATGGCGGTGTTCAATAAATTGTTCTACTGCAATCCGATTGTTTATACATTTATTCCGAAGCAAGGCGTAATTAAAAACAAACGCTTCTTCGCGAGTAAAATCAACTCGAACCACGAGGGGTTCGTTCTATTTTGTATGCTTATTGCGACTGTTTTTATTCTACATTTCGCACGAAAATGTGAAGATTCTTCATTCGAACAGAGTTTTTGTTTAAAAGTTCCCCGAGTGCCGCTGCATATCGGCTGTGTTTTACAAGTTTGCTGTACACTGTTTAGCGAGCGGGGTTTTATAAGCTCGCCGATCCTTGACCGTCGACCATGAATTTACTAGACCGCTGTATTTTGTTGACCGAGCGTAATCAAACTGCGGTCCGAAGCTGCGGAAACTCAGCCAACTAGGATCGACCGCAGGAATTTCGCAATTTACAGGAATCCTATCGAACTATTGTTTCCTCGAGGTTTTATTTAACGGTGCGGTACGTCATTTTGCGCGATATTAGCATTAACGTTCGACTATTTGGTTAATAATATTTCGCTTCGGGAAACATTATCGGTCGTGCACACAAATTCAGCGCTCTGCTCATGAATTTACTCCCTGGTGCGTTTAATGACGACGATTATAATTCGCTCCGAAGTGCTGTTATAACCTACTTTTGTCCTATTAATAAATACACATCCTCCTATTTCTGATTGCGCAGCTCGTAAAAAATAAAGAGAACGACTTTTTTTTTCTTATTCTGCAGAATTTTAATTAACGTTTAACCTACCACGGTCAAACGACCGGGTTGTTATCTGATAATTATTGAAACTATACTATATTTCTTTATTGAACCATCTGCCATGATAAAAATCGCAGAAAATGTAACTAAATTTATTGGTATGTTTACAAGGCAATATTTAGGCTGCTTTTAAAAGAAAATTGTTATACGCTTCAATTTTTTATCGAAGGAGAAGTCGTTTCGAAGCAGTTATCATAAACATTAGGTTGCAAGCATCTATAGCGTCCAAACAAGGCTGAAATAATTCACGAGACGGTTTTATTTAGTTTGCATTGTTCGAGACAACGTTTCCATCAGCGTTGCTCGAAAAAGGAGAGCTCAAGAAGACGTTTCCGGCTTATTAACGCGTTCGCTGCCATAACGGTAACCGGTGAACGCCACTGACTTTTCCGTTTACACAATTTTTCTTCTGTTTATGCTGCAATGGCCGCTGGAGGGAGACAGACGCATAGATATGTTGCACATCATATCTTTGTGCAGCTCAACGCTATAATGAGTACTCATTATAACGAGTGCCATATTATTTTTTAAGGTATAGTACAATTGCGAGCCTGATGCGAAAATTAATTTTTCGGAATTTCTTGTCAACAACGGGCTGAACCAATCTTTCTGAAATCGTAGATTCACTTTTACTACACTATTGCAGTAACTAATATGCTTTTTTACAGAAAAGAAAATTTTTATACGTAAAGGAGTTTATGTGTAGTCGTCGGGAAGTGTTCAAAATACGAGCCTATTTTTAAATAACAAGGTAAAACGTCGAAGAAGTACAATTTTGAAAGAAAAAGTGTCACTTCGAAGGAAAAATGTTTTGCGAGAAATTTTAAAACGAAAAATGAATTATTAAAACAATATTAGGGAAAAATTGGTCCTCGTTAAGCAGAGAACGTGAACTGAATTAATGATGAAATTGAATTGAATTAATGGCGATTCGAAAACCATGATTTACATTTTTTTAAATTTTATTAAACGCTCTGAGGAGAATATTTTCGAAGATTTATGGTATCGGTTTACGCAAAAGGAATCGATCAGAACGATACTTTTCAGAAAAATAATTTAATCATTTAAATCGATATTTTTGATCAGAAAAGATCGATATTTTCTTTGCACTTTACAAAAATAAGAAGAATGTGTCTATCCAAGTTTTCAGCGATTTTTTAAATAATATATACCTGAGGAAATAAGTTTGTTGAGTAATTCCACGTAGATGGATCTTCACAATCTCAATAATCGTAAATTAAAAATATTAGAATCCGCCATTTTGTGGTCAATTGGTCAATTATGTTTCCTAAAAGTCCAATCTACGTCCGTATGAAGCCCAAATTGCGAATTTCTACCTGATTGTGGAGTAATTTGTAATATTCGGTAGAAAATTCGAATTCTCAAGCAAGTATGACGTCGCAAGATGGCTGCCGCTGAGAGATTCTCTTAATTCCAAGAGATTTATTGTTCGTATCGAAAAAAAGTCCCTATACAGACGCGGCAAAGACATGTACAAACATGGTATGCATTTTTAATTGGTTACTTGCTTATTTAAGACGCAAAATGTCTAGAAAAAAAGCACAAAAAAGTCGAAATGGCGGACGATCAGTTAAAACACGGCCGACGGGAAACGCGTTGCAGGAGAAGAGCAGATTTCTCGTTAGCGGATTCGATAAATAGGAACCTTCTGCGAGATGTATCGCTCGCGTGCGGCAGTCTAATAACGAATCAATCTCCAATTAAAATGTATATCCTTTCACCCCGGCGAGACGCGAGCGATCTAATTAATCCGAGAGTAAAATCAAGGAAAGGACGATCTCCCTGTTGAACGCGACGCGCGTTCTCACTTGCAGAGGCTGCCATTGTCTGTCTGGCGATAAGACCGGAAACGGGAGCAAGAACGGTCTCGTTGCGAAACGTGAGAATCTTCCTGTAAACAGAGGGCCGGCTTGTTTCAGGACGGAGTTCGCGGTCCCGTGGGAACACAGTTGCTTTTCGTCAGGCGTCGACAACCGAACCATGCAAAATCCGTGGCTTTGTTCGTCACGCGGAGAGGAAGAGAGCGAAAATACCGTGCGAATGTCGGGATCGAAGAGCTCGCCCCGACAAACGGAGGCGAAACTCGAAACTTATTTCGACTGTCGATCCTTTCCTCGAGATCGCCGACATAACTTGTCAGAGGCATACGAAACAGCCTTTACAATTCACCACGCTAACGGTAGACTGTGGATTTCATGCGTTGATAACGAAAATGTGTACGCGAAACACATAACTGTGAAGACATTAGAAGCATTTCTATATTACGCATTGTTTCGACCGCCATGTGAGTTAAACTTCACCTTGGAAACCCGGAAATTTTTAACTTTTTATTATATCATCCTGTACATCTTGACGAGAATGTACCAAAAATCAAAGCTTCGAAGCGAGGAGTACACTGGTTCACTGATTTCAGTGAAAAAAGTTCAAAATTTCTGGGTTGCCAAGGTGAAAGGCAATCAATCAAGCCGCCATGTGAAAAATCAGAGTGAAAATTCACCCTGCTATTTTTACACACTGTATAATAGAGATGACTGATTTGAGATGTATTCATTTACAACGTAATGCTACAAATGAAACATAGTTTGTTGTTTTAAAGTGAAAAATAAAAACTTAAAATGATTAAAAGCAAGCAAAGTCGATATTGTTGCTCCTCCGCTTCTTAAAAAACCGTGACAGAGGAGTTTTCGACATACATTTGACATTCAGGTTCGCAATTTGAGGTTTCGGTTTCATAAATGGAAAAGAAATGTAAATGGGGAATCGGTGAAGCGTCAGAGACTTCTAATTCGTCCGTGGAATCCAATTATTTGCGATTCGTTCGATTTTTCAGTCGCGACGCTCCACCGTTAAGCCAAAGTAATTCAGAGCGACACGCCATTTTGAGACGACAGTTAGAAAGGAATTCCGAAACGACTGCGCTTTCAATATTTTCGTTCGCGCGGTCGTTTCGCAAGCGAAATCTTGTTCGCGCATATTTCCTGCGGTAATAACACTTTTCTACGATTAATTAACGAACGTACCTTCGAAGAAACGAAGAAAATGGTCGTCAGCGAATCATTGTCAGCCCGTTTAATAACTCATGAAATAGACCATCGGCACTGGCCCGGTGAATTCCGTTCGAAACCCGGAAGCGCTGTATATCTGACTGAAATATGCTACCGTAAGAGAGAAATTTTCATATTCCGGGTATAATTACGTGACGTGTTGCATTATCGTTGCAGCGGCGCGTGGTTGATTGCGAGTGGATGCTACAATATGAACGAAAGAACGTCGCGCTCGATGATTCTCGAATTTTTAACACGATACTCGAAGATAACTGTGGTTGCGTAACGCGATACCTCCTTGTTCCCGTTATCGATCTCAACAAATGGGTCATTTAATTTTTAATCGCCTGCGTTCGCGATTCATAAAAATCTCCGACAATACACGTCTATCTGCGTTACTATTTCGCGACAATTATGGTCGACGTAATCGACAGATTTTCGTTTCAATCAGTGCGGGGACTGGAACGAGTTCATTGCTGGACCTGTCAACGCATGTTCGACCGCCATTTTTTCTCTGCTCATCTTTCTGTGTTCTGCAATGAATTACAACGTTATCTTTCGTCAATGTTCAGTTTCATTCGATTGTGTTTAGTTTTAGGTTATGTTTTGTTTAGTTTCAACGATTATTTTCGTCTGTAGAGTGGAATACGAGTTAACACAAATTTCTAAATTTCTGTGCTGGATGTCACGGGAACATTCTGACTCTGGCTGGAGATAATGGACCAATTAGAAGATTGTTCGCGTCCACGCGACAAAGAGAACGCGACATCCAGTTTCCAGGGAAATGCCGGCTCTGTAAAAGCGCAAGAAGTGTTTCTCTTTACGGCATTATTGTGCAGCAGGTCATTGGGCCATAGAGAATTCAAAGATGGCCGAGCGGATTCAGCGCGAGGAAATCAAATGTGCGTGAAATTATCGGATCTCTATTTTTTGTTCGTTCTTTCACCGCAACAACGAATACTGCCGATCGAACGGTAGCGCGATTCTCTTTCTCTCGTGGACATGTCTCCGTAATTATCCGTTGTCTCTCGGAGCGAAGAGAAAACGAGAAATTTCATGGAAGGGTGAGCCGAGAGAAAGAATTTACATTGGTCACGGCACTTTTCACTGGAATCCGTGTTGGGATTATTATTTATGGGATTATTATATAATTATCGACACGTGGACGCTCCAGAAAAGAAATAAACTTATTTTCAATCAATGTAATGCGGCTCAATGGCTTTTATTATTACTGGAACAATTAATACAGCGAATTCTCGGTACATGTCAACAACACGGGGCCCTGATCCGTCAGTCAGGACAATTCCGCGACGTTTATCATCGAGACCGTGGAGACATATACGGAGAAATCACTGTGTCCATTCTTCAGAGAAACGTAATCGATTTTTGGTGAAGAAAACTTAACCTAAAAAGAAAGCTTAACCTACTAAGCACAAAATATATAAAAGTGAAACATCTTGTAAAAGGGAAAAGATCGAATTTAATTAAACTTTGAACGATTTTCATTATAATATGTACTTAAATGAAGAAGTCAATCCAGCAATTTCCTGTGAAAATGTTTTTATAATTTTGTGAAATAGAAAACCGGACATTTTGACCGTGGTAGGTTCAGTGTTACTAAAGAAGACATTGCGAATTACGAATTGAAATTAAAATTTACTATTCAGAGAAACGTAATTTATTTTTGGCGAAGAAAGCAACCTTTTTTGGCTTGAACCTTTTTCGTTATCAGTGGACTGCGTTTATTGCAAGCTTGCATTGATTGCAGGATACAGGCGGCAAATAAACATTCTTTTCTTCCTTCAATTATCTAATTAAACCGAAACAAATACACTGAGGTCCTTAAATCTTTTCAATATGGCCGCTGCTTCAAACTCTGCGTATCCGTTTTTATCACAAATGCGTAAAATCCGCGGTCTAGTCCATCAACTTAGTAAATAAAAGGATACGCGATTTACGAATTAGAATTCATAATTCTTGATTTAATAGCCGATTGATTTTCTAAATATTTTAAACATTCCCGTATGATTTGGCAGAACGTTTCACCGCCGCGTATTTTGTTAATAAGCCACCGTCGTCCCAGTCTGTAAACCCGGCCGTGGGAATGATTAAGAATATTGTTAACGCTTCGGTAATAGGAACCGTTTATGAGCGAGCATAATTCTCGGCGAGTGCATGCTGGTTGGCCATATTTCGCCCCTACTACCACCCTCCGACCTTTACAGAGACATTAAGGTAGATTCCGGCTAGGCCATTATTAAGACGACCGGTTACTGGCTCGTTAAAACATCTTTCAATGGTGTTTTCGGGGTGACGTCCCCGACTGTGCCGCCATTAGCCCCATCAACCTGTTCTAGCGTGCGACAAACCACGTGTACAGTCAAATATAACAAGGTGTTTCAGGTAAAAAATACCGCTTGAACTCACTTTACCATTTCCATATGTCTCGCCGAGCTGTTTCGCCCTTGTCAATGCTGTTATTGTTATTGTTATTGGACAATGGACACCGTAGAGTTTTTCGACTTTGGCAAGCGAGAAACAGATGTAGCAGTGAATCGATCGAGCACGTTGCGACAGGGTGAAATTAAATTTTCGGGGGTTTACCTGTTCGATGTTATTGCACTTGGCTGTATCCGCCGCGGCAGAGATATAGCGCTGCCATAAAACCGTTTAGGGACGCCGCGCCGCGACAAAAGGACCGACAGAAGTAGGTACGCACGGTGCTTCAAAAGAATGCGTTATGGCGGTCTAACTAGAAACGGTTAAAGTGTCCGACTCGCGGACAGCGATGTTTAAAGGGCCTCTCCTTCGGCTGGGAGCTATTTCATTCGAACGATAAATAATCCGGACGAAGAATATTTAAAGTCTGCTTAACCAGACCGGACAGAGGAACACGTGCTCAATTTCTGTTTTCAGTACCCGGAGAGCATAACTATGACTTTGTCTCGTTTTAGTGACGCGTTCTCGGCCCTGTCTCGTTGTTTTCTTGATTCCTCGAAACTGGATAGAACTTCTACGGGGTGTACAAAAATTACACGTCGCGACGAGTTTTGTTAAAAAATTGCACCGTGGCCTCGACTCTGTTTTTCTGAAGGTCAACAATTTTTGTATCACATAATGTTGTACTCATCGCGAGGGGCAAAAGTCTTTTGAAATTTTATATACAGTATCCGAACGACTTATACAGGGTGTCTCGCACAAATGGGAACACCTAAATATCTTTCGTCTTTAAGTAATTATATTTTATATTTTATTTCACAATGTAAGCTGTCTTGATAAAATGAGGAACGTCTTTGTCTAAATTAAGCAAAATTCTCGCTCTCCTATGACAATTTTTACCAAATGAAAAATATAGATATATTTTTATATATAGAAGATTATATAGATTTTTTCATATATATATATATATCACTGTATAAATAAATGTGCTGGCAACAGAGAAAATAAAATGTTTAGTAGCAGCTTTTATGCGGGCACAACACCACCTTACCTTAATGCTTCTGAAGCCATGAGCGTCACGGGGTTAAACGATTTTAAATAAAAAAAAGTTATAGGTCACACGTAGGCGAGCATAATAATTATATTCATCAGTCCGTTTAGGCGCTGCCTCGCGTTTTAATTCGCCAATGAACCGAGAAGTTACTTCGAAACTAGTGAAATATTCAAACTATGGGTATTGGCGAATTTACAAACACAATAGAACTCCGTTTATCGGAACGCGTCGTTGGCCATGACAGTTCCGATAATCGGATAGTTCATATTGTAGGTGCTCGCTAATTTCTCTCGCCACCTGTACTTGTCAGTTTCGATAAGTTCATATATCCGAGCATGACCTTGTTTCGCTAAATCACGGACAAATAAACGGAGTTCTGCTAGATTGTCTCTGAAACACCTTCGTAATCTAAACTAACTTCTAATTGAAATCTGCTTTCACTAATTAAACAGTTTCCGGTACTGGACCTAGCTCCTGATCACATATTTTTTTATATATCCCATTTCATTAAAAAGAATGTAATCTTTCTTGTCTGTTTAATGCGTTTATTTTGCTCTTCTGTATTTAACGTATTTAATGAGTTTATATGTTCAATTTGATCATGAATTTGCCCCAAAAGCAGACTTTTTCGTTTAACTGCAATTTTCCTTGCTGAAATACATATTTATTCGATCCAATCGATTTAACATTGCACACGTTTTTCAGAATTTAATGCGAATCGAGATTCAATTTAATTCTCAAAATAGATTAATTCTCAATTTAATTCTCAAAAGCAGACTTTTTCGTTTAACTTCAATTTTCCTTGCTGAAATACATATTTATTCAATCCAATCGATTTAACATTGCACATTGAACGCAAGTGAGAATCGAGATTCAATTTAATTCTCAAAATAGAAATTTCTCAATTTCCAGAACAGTATACTCTGACTGTTCTTAATTGTTGTTGTATACTTTTACTTTTAGCAAGAACAGTAAGGAACGCATAGACTATTTTACAACGCGTTTAAAACCATGCTTTCATTTTTATTGCTTTCAGCTGTTTCGTTCGAACTGCCTGAAAGCGGGATAGTTAACTTTATAGGATCATCGATTTCTTTTTGACCAACGTTGTACAATGGTACCAACGTTACCATAATCAGTTGATGATTCAGTCCCTTCGATATTTCTCACAGCTATCTACAAATTCTACAGAATTATGTACGAAAGTGTATCGTCCCTAATACTCTGACCTTGCGTAACAAATGTCACATTCATTGATTCATTCATTCAGTGAATTCTCGATATATTGTGTCAACAACACGGGACTTCGTTCTGCATCATGCAGGAGCCGTGTTATGTTTACACTCCTCGGCGTCCGAGGTTTCTCGCGTTTCTTATACCATGTAGTAGTCGGGATAATTCCGCGACGGTTATCACCCAGGCCTTGGCGACATATACAGAGAGAGACCACTGTATTACTCACAGCTATCCACAAATTCTACAAGGTAAACAATAATGCATGAAAACCTGTCGCTCCCAATACTCTGGCCTCGTGTTATAAATTTTACAATATTCATCGCTAGACTGCCGACTTAAAATCATAAAAATGCAAATGCAACTGTAGAATACGCAGTAGAATTTAAAAACTTCGAGACATATGCGTTTGGAAATTCGTGGCCCTTGCAACAGGTGCGGAACATTTTTATTTCTCGCAAAGATCCGCAGTCCGTTTGCCACAGTCGTCCCAGAAGGGTGTCAGGGTAAAGTTCGGGCTGCTAAACGGCTTTTTTACGAACACACAGAAAATTGGACCTCACCTTTCTCGGAGCGGGTCTGCTGTCTGTCAGCGGTCCTCGACGACCTGGATCGTCTAAGGGTCGCTTCGAAGTCGCCCACCACGTCGCTGAGGTCGAGGACCGGCGAGTTTTGCTCGCAAACCAGCCTCGCGCAGCTCGGCCTCGGCAAAGTCACCGTTCCATTCGTCGTAGCGGGCTCCTGGGGTATTTTCGGCAGTTCGGCCTCTAATCCAATCAGGGCCGGGCTCACCTGCGATTAAAAATACAACCGGAATTCACGGACGCGCTTCGCAGATAGCTGTCGATCCTCGGCAAGTGTTTATTGCGCTGGGCGCGTTCGCGTTCGACGACCCTTGCGCACCCCAATTCCCTCGATTCGTCACGGGGATAACACCCCAATTCACAACCCTCCTCGAACACGCTTTTGTATTTGGACAGATTCGTGTTTATGGTCGTTGTAAAATTTATTCAATGCCAGGCTCACGGAGCACCGAATGGGACTAGCTTGCATTTCTCAGTGAAAGTAACGGGAACGAGACTATTCAAATTTTTAGCCATTTTTTTTCCTTTTATTGTACCCAAAGAAATCAATTTGTTGAATTATTTCTCATGGTTGCGTCTTTGCTATGTCAACAGTAGTGAATTCGATTGTAACGCATCGTCAAAAGACGAGATTCGAGAAATTTTTGATAATGTTGTTTGTTTTTCTTTACAATAAATTGTTGATATTGCTGAAGAATTTGATGTTATGAGACTGTCGGTACTTTTGACACTTTTGTGGAACAATCTGATGGACTCGAGTGAAATTTTGTTCTGTCTGTAGAATTTTGCGAATTGAACGAAAAATCAACGAAACTCTAACTGAATTAGTTTCAAGTCTAAATGGGTAAATATTTGTGTTTAACACTAGGTTTACGGGACCCGTGAAAATGACGGGTTTTAATATTTTTAATTTAAAAATATTGAGATTGTAGGGATGCATAGATGAGAAATTATTTAGGAAATTGATTTCTTTGGTTATCTATTACTTTAAAAATATTGCTAAAATATTGGGTAGCACGTCCTTGTTATTTTTATGAACTGATGCAAAATATTTACTCTTAGTGCTTCGTAAACCTAATGTTAATCTTCCAGTTTTGAATGTTGTCGCGAAGAATTATAAACTAATGTAATTCCATAAAGAGCTATTGAATGGTTTTTTATATGCTTTGGTAATATATAATTACAAAAATGATAAAAATATCGTTTCTAACTGTATCTGTTCGACCACAGGATAAATAATTTCAAGCGTAATAATGGCAAAATTTTTTGCAACCATTTGTTTACAAGTGTATACTTATTGTTAATTATTCACAGA
Source organism: Halictus ligatus (assembly GCA_028454255.1). NCBI lineage: Eukaryota > Metazoa > Arthropoda > Insecta > Hymenoptera > Halictidae > Halictus > Halictus ligatus. The sequence goes on from CM052131.1 coordinate 1,635,749, forward strand.
AAATGGAATTTAACAGACAACTAACAAATTTTAAAATAACAAATTTTCCATGGTAGATCCTAAAGAAACACTTTTTTCGATTTTTTGCTCTTTAGAGACTGTCTCCATGGCCAAATTTTTCTACAAAAATCTAAATTTGGTTGCTAATGCATATGCAATGGTAATTAGTCACAAAAACTTAAATTTAACAGTAAAATTAATAAATTGAAAAATGAAGAAATTATTTGTATGCATAAAAAAAATTGTTAAATGATTTTTAAATGAATAATAAATATGCATTTCCTGCTACAGTTAATATAACATTTTCCATTTTTTGCTTTTTAGAGACTGTCTCCATGGCCAAATTTTTCTACAAAAATCTAAATTTGGTTGCTAATGCATATGCAATGGTAATTAGTCAAAAAAACTTAAATTTAACAGTAAAATTAATAAATTGAAAAATGAAGAAATTATTTGTATGCATAAAAAAAATTGTTAAATGATTTTTAAATGAATAATAATATGCATTTCCTGCTACAGTTAATATAACATTTTTCCATTTTTTGCTTTTTAGAGACTGTCTCCATGGCCAAATTTTTCTACAAAAATCTAAATTTAGTTGCTAATACATATGGTGTGGTAATTAGTCACAAAAACTTAAGTTTGAAAATAAAATTAATAAGTTGAAAAATAAAGAGATTATTTTTATGCATAAAAAAAATTGTTAAATGATTTTTAAATGAATAATAATATGCATTTCCTGCTACAGTTAATGTAACATTTTTCAATTTTTTGCTTTTTAGAGACTGTCTCCATGGCCAAATTTTTCTACAAAAATCTAAATTTAGTTGCTAATACATATGGAGTAGTAATTAGTCACAAAAACTTGAATTGAACAATAAAATTAATAAGTTGAGAAAGAAAAAAATTATTTTCATGCATAAAAAAAATTGTTAAATGATTTTTAAATGAAATTTTCGTGCATCGTCAAATCAAAATGTAGGAAGAGGTGCCGACTTGCCGGCGCTGCGCGTCGGTGGGGTTTTCGCGAAGATAATATTTAATTTAGCGGAGAGGCAACGAACCAGTGATTTCATAATGAGCCAGGAAACGGGACATAACTTAATTAGCACGCGGGTTACGAAAACGAAAACGCTCCTGCAAAACCCCCCGGGGGTACGCTCGAGCCACCCGGCCGGAACGATTTAATTATGGAATGGTGCGATCAATTACCAGGCCGAGGAGGACTTCCATCGATTGGCATTGCCTTCGACGTTCCCTTTTCTTCCGTCTCTCGATGCTGGACCTGTCGTCGGCACTTCCGGCTGCAACCGCCTCGCAGTATCGCACGAAATCCAGGTCGATGTGGTAGCCGTACGGACAACAAAGGCATTTCGACCCGGTCGAGCCGGAAACGTAGGCCTGCGTCCCCACTGTACAATGCAACAAACGTCGAATTAATAACGCCCGGGATCCCAAGAATCACGATTAATAACGAACGAGCAGAGCATAGAATACGCCCGGGCATTACTCTTTTGCACGTCGAACGTATTCGTTGGGCGGGGGAATAAAAGACGCGCGCGGAACGCTAAATGAACGTGCCCTAACGAAGGCTTAATTGGGCTCCCATTTCTGCTTGAACACTCCGGAACCTCGGCAGAAATGATTTTCTGTTTCGCCGTTGAACGCGAGCAACAACGCGTTATATAACGGAATTGAGTACAGCTATTTTTCCGTTTCGTTCTAGTGACTCTAGATCAAAAATTCGAATTCTTATTGCGCATCGATGCTTCGATAAATGTGCTCTAATGGCGGCTGAACGGGACTCCCATCTCTGCTTGAACGCTCGGAAAATTTAAGGATTCTCTGTTTCGCCGTTCGAAGATATTTTATTATCTTAATAGAGAAGATCTATGAAAATCCGACATGGTTATCCTAACAATGTTGTTTACATTATTATATTATCGTAGATTAGAATTGTTTCTTCTTCAATAATTGTAATAAGCTGAAACTGGTACATCGATGTCCATTTTCTTTAATCTATCTGCATAAATGTTTATTCCGGAATACCTAATTTGTAAAAAGAAAAAGAAATACAAAAGACAGCAGCTACAGAATACTGTGAACACACATGGATCACTGAAGATCTAATATTCGGACATTTCTCTATTTTTGCTACCTGTTTAGATAAAGAAATTTATTCAGTAATTTCCGTGCGCGTACAACCAGACTGCGGAATTTATGCATTTGTGGGAAGACCGAGTGCGTGTAATTTCAGAAGATACGAAGAATACCATCTCTCGTAGCTGAATAAAACCACTAACGAGAGAAATAAATTCCAGTTTGGATCCTACGCCTTGCAGTGGACGCGAACAATTTTACTTTTGCGCAAAGATTCGCGGTCTGTTCAGACCTTAAATAATAATTGTAGAATAAGAAATTCCAGTTTGGTTTCTACGCGTTGCAGTGAACGCGAACCATTTTTCTTTTGCGTAAAGAATCGCGGTCTGTTCAGAACTTAACACTGTCCAACAAAATCAAACTTTTTTCGAGTTTTGCAATACCTGTCGGGTGATCCTTATACACTTTGTCATCCGAAAACCAAATCTGAAAGCAGAATTGCGCGTCGGCAGATTTTCAAACTTTAACAACCATTTACAACTATTAGGAAGTACATAAAAATATAATTGACTACATGAATATCTAGAGGAGAGTTCCCTCTATCTCCTGACTCAAATTTGAACTTTTTCGCGTGTTTAGTTTTTGCATAACACGTCATTTTTTTTTATCAAAATCATGCATTTTTGCTAAAACCAATATTTTTCGAAAACGTTGCGTGATGGAGCAATTCTGCTTTCAGATTTGGTTTTAGGTGTATAAGAATCACCCAACAGTTATTGCAAAAGAATTTTGGTGTTGGACAGTGATTATTAGATCACGTTACTGGGGATCGCTTGTTGGTTCGTGATTGAAATTGCTGTTGAACGATCCATTAAAAAGTCTGTATCGATCGTAGACTTTTAAAACTTAAAAATTAAATAAATTTTGAAATAATCGCCGGTAGGTAATGTGTTAGTATGTTTAATTATTTTGAAAATAGTGTAACAGTATTTTTCAATTCTTCTAATGCCTTTACTGTTTTCATCCCTTCGAACTACGATTTATTTCACGGTTTCAGCGATCAGAACACAGGGATAATTACGCGACATTTATCGTCCATGCGTTGGCGACATAGGATGACAAAGTCTATAAAAATCACCCAACTCAAATCACCCAAGGTATTGCAAAACGATTTTGGTGTTGGACGGTAATAATTGTAGAACAAGAAATTCGAAATTTGAGATAGGCAGCGGTTCACTGTGAATCTGAATGGAGGATCGTGTCCGAGGAAGATGCATTTAGTAACCGTATTATTTCGAGTTCGAGCCGAACCAAACAATCGTAGACGACCAGCGAAAGGAGGCTTGTCTCTCATCGATCGGCCCGTGGAGAAAGGATCTATCTTTGGAGGGTTGGATCGATTGTGGTTCATCGCGAGCGGTTGATTGTTCGAGGGTAACGACCGGCGTGCAGCGTAAACCGAAATATGTTGTAACCATTGGCGACCATCCAGAGGCACGGTAATAATAATCTGGCAAAGTTCGTTAGCCGGGGCAGCCTGGGGATCCCGTTTACGTGTCATATGGTACCGGGCCGTTCAAATTTGGCGGTCCTCGCGTGTTCCGAACCCCTCTCCCCTTCCTCCCCCCTCCCGGAGCACAGATCTTCCGAAAATGACACGATACAAAATGCTCCGGTACATACGTTGATTCTACGGTTATTTTGTTAACAATTTTTCAAATTCTAATTTGGATATTCTACTATCCCACTATCCCCAACACTATCGAGTAGATATTTCATCGTTAATGCCAACACGTTGACCGCCATTTTGATACGGGTGACACTTCTATTGGAAATTAACTTTTGACATAATAATTGAATAAAATGAATTGTCACCTTTGCTTCACGAATAGAGTACTTATCGCGTCCCAGCACAATTTTGTATTCTACGCGAGAAAGATGAAATTAATTTTGCATATATATTGAAAATGTTATAGCACAGAATTATTATATTCAGAGAAATTCTATAAGACCACCTTTATTACTTTTCATTTCTACTTAGTTCCATAATTAGTTTTAAGAAAACTGAAAATGGGGGAGAAATGTCGTTCATAGATTTCCAAACTTGGAGAGGTTAAATGAAAATATTATTTATTTTAATTGATATGCGTTTTCTTGTGTTTTAGATATCGGTTTGTGTCCATAATTGCATAAAGATTCGCAGGCTAGTTATAACTATGACGGCTGTTGCTGAAGTATATGCTGGTATCGAACGGAGTAACTTATATTATCTGACACATTTCGTGTCCGACAAAAATATTGTTTGGGAAAATGTCGGACGGCTTGGAACGACGCCGACGTACATGTCCGTGCTGATGCGATACGTATAATTAATCATGTTCCAACGTATTTAAAGAATATTTGTTTGATTGGCGCTTGACGGATACGTTCTGTGTCCTGACAATATAAATCTACCTTAAACGTTGACAAATATCGAGGGAAATTAGTGAACGTCCAATATATATTACGGGTACTTGTAGAACACATTAAACGTGAATTATAACGAATGAAAACCGATAAATAAATATCGCAACCAGATGGGAGAGAAAAAGCATTTTATTCTTAACATAATTTGCAACTTCTTTTGACGAGGTAAAATTGCTATATAGTAAAAATAAAATTTATTAAACCACCGACAGAAACGATCAAAGTTAAAATTGTACAAAGCGAAACAGTTTTAATTGGTTTTAAGTATACGAATAAATAAAGTTTAATCAAATGAATGAACGTATTATTTCGTTATTGTGAAGAGTACACCAATGATTGACAGCTAAAGATTTCTCAATGAATATTTCAATAGCTATTTTAACGGTGAACCAATAATTTACGCCGAGCAATCGAATAATTTATTCGATGTTCGCACAACCATGTGTATCTCTTTGCCAATGCAATTTCTTTTGCGAGTATAACATATCTAAGAAGATTATTATTTATTAAGTTCCTCTCTAATAGAGCTCAGACATCAAACAGGCTATTGATAAGCTTCCAGCGGATAAACTTTGACAACCGTAAAATAACATATGCTTTTTTAAATAAACGACACGATAATAAACATCCGAAAAAACAACGAGCTCTCAAACGCTCATGGTGTAGAATCTCCCTTCTTTTGACAATTTAGAATCACCAGCAAAGCAATTAATGTAGTTCAATTGTATCACTTTCATACATAACCTCTACGCTATCGCGATCCGTGTGGCAATGACCTAATGAACTCACGACGCAAGATCATGCAACGAATGTTGGCTTATGATTAAAGATATTGTTGCTCTCGCGTTCTATTGACGATGCCATTAGGTAATTATAGTCCCGGACGAAATTATAGTGATTCACAATGCATTCCGATGCGCCGCAGAGATGGTTTCCCGTGAAGTTTTCATTTAGAACGGACTCCACTCGCACGTTGCATGCTCGGATATCGTTTGTATTTTACTACAAAAGTAGTAGAAAATGGTGGAAAAGCGATGGGTCATTTTATTATTTTAAGATGCAGTATTTTGGGATTTGATTGTTTAATTAGCTTCGTGGAATTGCAAGGGTGGGCGAATAATTAACCCTTTGCACTCGAGCGGTGACTCTGAAACACCACTGGAAATTGTTGTGGCATTATTTCAAAGTAAAAAGATTTTACAAACTTTGTAACATCACAAAATTTGTGTTTAATAGATCACTAAACATTTTAATATTATATGTAGAAATCGGATCTGTTTCGTTTTAATAAATAGAAAATATTGTAAGACGGAAGAAAAATTTAATTTTAGATTGAAAACAGCGCCGAGTGCAAAGGATTAACAAAGCCGAGATTGTTAAAAAATATATAGAAAAATGGAAATAGAAACAAAAGATTTGTACAAAGTTAACGGACAAAATTTAATTTGGACGAAGATAATGGTTCGCAATTAGAATTTGCAATTCTCCATCAAGCTAAAGTCGAATTGAACAATAAAATAGTTAAAGAGATTACAAGTAAAACACGGATTGTTATGCAAGATAAAAGCTATCTGTATTAGTTGCCAAATACAGGAGTTAGATTAATTTTTTCCTAAATCATTCTACTGTGTTGGAAATAACAATGTTTTCAGATTGTTAAAATGTTTCTTTTGTTTTGAATTTGGTATACAAATTGCTATCTACATTAACGAGCAAAACTGAGTCTACACTATTTGAAGTAACATAACTTTTGAAAAATTCGATCAAATGACTTGACTGTTAGAAGTTAGAAGGATTAGTTTATTAGACTAGGTGTACAAAATTTTTGAAAAGAGTTTCAATTGTTCGGAATCGCAAAAGAAATAGTAAAAGTTGGTCCAACAGGAATTTTCGGTATTGTACAAAAAGGGTGAACAGATCGGCGAATTCATTTTTAATTAAACCGTTCGAAAGAACGAATCGAACTTTGAAAAAAAAAAACACGTTGAAACAGGAGTCGTTGAGACGACTAAAATGATTGAATTATAAAGGCGCGGAATGCACGGTATTTTCGATTCGCGCGACAGTTATTAACTCACCGTTTCCATTGAAAACGCGGGTCGAGGGCACGACGGTCAAAGCCATTTTCCGTCACCGTGACAGTTTCAATTAGTCAAGACAGCATTTTCACTATTCTGAAACAAAAAGCGTTGCGATGTCAGTTGCGTGTCAAAATTCTGTCGCATTTTGTGGTTGACGAACATTCATAGCGAAAACACACCCCTATACAGTTTCCCAAATGTATCAGTGAAATCGATTGTTCCATAACCTTCGATCATACAAAACAATCAGCTCCGGAGAACAATCAAATCACTGAACATATCGTCCCTGCGTCAATAAATTCATTAAAAAATATTCCTTATAAAAATCTAGGCACGTCTCGATATAACCGACGCACGAAGATAGTTCGCGTAGTTCGGTATAGTTTGCGGCTACTAATTAGAAGAGTGGATCAACGAAATATTCATTTTAACGAACTCCGTGAACTTTGTTATTTCACCACGCTTCGGTTATACATCGTTTAATCTTGCCTGTGTGGAGAATGGATTTTTCTTTTTCATTTATTTGTTTAATGTTGCTTCAATATCAAAGGTCATTAGCAACTGATTTATATGGTAATTGTTAAATGTTTCAATGAGTCACTAATCCGCGAGGAAAGAACTTTCGAGTAGTGCGATTTATACGTGGGTGAGCTTAAAAATATTTCTTCGGTCATATATTAATAATTCGAATCAGCCATGGCTGTTAGTTTCAAATAATATAATATTGATTTCACCAAGCTCGTTCACTATATGACGATCCGGGAGGTTTATTATTATTTATTTCTGAAACAATTATCCCCGCACCCACAATAGGAGAGAATTCCATGTTTGCAAAATATTGAAATTTCATACACGTTTCATATGCACGCAAATATTCATATATGAGCCGTTTATTTTGAAAGTGGCCTAACTCCGTTTATACTTAAATAATCGAGATAATATATTTACTATTGATAATATCGGAAAGTAGTGATGAAGGTAATATTAATTAATTAGTATTTACAATTTAACCTCAATTTTTGGACATTCGCTTTTACCGAATGATAGAGATTTTGGCGTGGTAGAAATTTCGTTAAAAAAAAAAATAATTTACTGTTCGTTCCCCAAGATTATTACAAGATTATGAAAAAGTGTCGGAAAGGTAATAATTTTACTGTAAATGAAATGAGACAAGAAGATTTTGTATCAACAAAATTATTAGAAGATGCAATTTTTAAAAGAGTACAAAATTCTAATGGAGAATCAATGAACTGGCTAAAAATATGTTGGATGCGTTTTGTCAGAAATGAACCGTATCAAATTTTCTATAAGACATCAATGAATAAGAATGAAAATTTTGAAAGTCCTGAATTTATTACCACGTCGGGGTAGACCAACAAAGTTCGAAAATATTGTATTGACAGCACTGTATAAAAATATCAGACAAATTACAACAGCAAAATTCAAGGACATAATGGACCTATTACGATACATACCACCGAAACATCATGATTACTTCAAATCCCTTTTGCACGCACAAAATGTACATGAGTAGTAAATTGTTTTGTAATAAATTTATGTTTGTAATTTTGCACGTTATGTAGTTAATCGAATCGCATAAATTATGTTCCTGAAGTGTTTTAAGGACATGTAAAATAAATTCAGTATTGTTTTTTTCAATTTGAAGCGTCTTGAATTATGTTGAATGGACTTGGGCACCTTCAAATTTTATAACGAATCTGGTTGTTAATTTTGAAAGTGGCCTCACTCCATTCCTGATAAGAAAACGCATATTATTCACTTAATAATTGCCACTATTTCAATAGGAACTATAAATTTAACATCCTTAGATACACTTAAGCAGTACGACTCGTTAATGTCCTATACGTATACTTTTAAATTCATCGAAACGCAAACCCTTAAATATCTAGATTTCAAGATAAATGGACGTAGGCCACTTTCAAAATAAACGGCTCATACACGCTCGTAAATGGCGGCGTCCGGGCCGCCAGCGTTCGTCAAAGCGCGCAATTCGGAAAACGTTCTGCCCCGGTACAAGCTCCGTTAGGTATCAATTATTACAGGACCTCGAATCGTTGCCGGCATCGCGGAAATTCTCGGAAGAGCGTAATTCCATTAGGGCGTTCGTTAAACTCGCGACGACCGGCCCTCGAATCCTGTCGCGCGGCGGCTCGCGTGATTTCGCCGCTTTCCTCTGGCGCGCGCGCATGACTATAGTCGTCAATTACTCCCCGACGAAATCTTCTCGCTTCTAATAAAGCGGTGAAGAACTGGAGGAAGCTGGGCGAGCGCGGCAAACTAATTAGTTTCGAAGAATTCCGGCTCGGCCCCTTGTAATTGACGAAAAGAAAGAGGGAGAGAGAGAGAGAGAGGGAGAGGGAGAGGGAGAGTGACGAGACGAGGAGGAACGCGGCGTCGGTGTCTTTCGCGGTGCTTTTACGAAGTGGTTTAAGCACAATTTCCACGGCGTCTTGCGCCGTGGCTAATTTCGTATGCCGGATTTCTGGTCCGACGGTAACGCGTCCTCCTCGCCGCGTGTCGTCGCCGCGAACTTTAATTGTTTCACGCTTAGGCGCTATGTCTATTAAACCCGAGCGATCCGTACGATCGATACGTAGGGTTCTCGAGGTAGTCACGGGACTTTTTAATTATTAATTTCCATTCGCAGCCTTCAGACACAGACTTAAGATCCGTCTTGGTGTTGATCCGCCGGGTCTCAAGTCTGAGACTGAACTTGTCACATTTTTCGCTCTGTATTATCGATATTACGAATTCTGACTCGCCAGAAACGTGCATAACACTCTGAATCACACTGACGAATTTGACTATAAAATGGACACAGGCTTTTAGATGGTTGAACATATTTTTTTCGGATGATTTTACATGCTAACTTTTACCTTTTCATTTTAGCTGGCCCACCATTGATGATAATTCCCGCTTTCTCGAGATAATTCGAAGTAGAATGTTACAAGTTACAAGCTCCAACGACTTTGCATGATTTAAATGGAAATTTAAATGAATGAATACGTAAAGGTTGCGGCTGTCTTAGCCAAAGTTTTCGTAGACATTCATTCGGAATTGTTGTGTTAAGGCCCCGTGGTAGTTACGTCACTTTTTAATTAATAATTTCCATTCACAACCTTCAGACACAGACTTAAGTTTGTGACTAAACTTGTAAAATTTTTTGCTCTGTATCATCGATATTACGAATTCTGACTCGCCAGAAACGTGCTTCCAGTTTTTCGCTTTATTTCGCAGAGGATCAAGACAAAATGTAGCTCAATTTGTAGCTGGAGATATTTTCTAGTGCGCGCTGCTTTCGATTTCATCCAGAAAACTCGTCCAATGGCATAAAAATGCTTGGATTCCACGGCATGCACATCCTCAATTTTTGGCCTACTTCGAACGCTTATATTAGCAAATATCTGCATAATCTCGACAGCTCCTGGCCAGCGCGCGCTAGATTGAACCTTCCTCTTTCGAATGAGCCCTTAACCAGCGACAAAATATTCTTATTTGAGGACGAAAACTCGAAGCACGTGAAACCATTTTTTGACGGTAATGTAGTCACTCTACCTTATCACGAATCTACGGAGACCGGCACCTTAAATTGTAAAAAATATACTGCTTAACCACTAAACATGTATTTCCTGCGATTTATTTTACGATTGAAGCGATTGGAACTTCTTTGTAGTTATATTGGGAAAGAGCTTAATGAGTTTTCCCTAACTAGTTACTCGAAAAGAAATGATTAAATGCTGTGGTCGTCGTGGTTTACGATCGTCGAGAGGACTTTATGGTTTACAAGTTTAATTATTGTTACTACTGGCAAATTCTGCTTTAATTGTTTCACGCTGACTGCCCGCCAACCGAGCTTAGACGCTATGTCTATTAAACCCGAGCGATCCGTAAGATATTTATTTGAACACCAGTTTTCCACCAGGACGAAATAGGGTAGAGCGTCAATTATATTATCCGAGCTACGGTGATGTCTCGATGCATGATGGAGGCAATATTAATCAAACATGATTATTTGTTTACGAACAAATAATTGTTTGCCTTCTCCAGACATTCGTGACGCTTTTCTGATTAATTCGACACCAAACACGATACCATTCGGATCACAATTGCTCGATTAATACGCGATACATTAGAGCCTCGATTATCCGAACGGATGAGGTATCGTCTAAACTTGGCCACTGACACGCCGTGTCTAGTCAAAATGAAATATGGTCATGAGCAGGGACCAAAGGTAACAGTTATTCTAAAATTTTATAAAAATCATTGATAAAAAGTTGATTATTATTGAAATTTGAGATAATCTACAGAAAATATAAAGAAATAGTTCGAGGAATGAAGAGCGTCGTTGAGAAGAACAGTTATCCTTATTTTAAGTTCGAACACATCTATCACACCGCGCAGATTTCACGAAAAAGAAAGTAACAATAACAATGGAGGTATGGTCCGGTGAAGAAGTATCGCTTAAACTCGATTCTCGAATCGAAATTATCCTCGAATCGCGTCAGATTTTCCTCGGAATTCCAGTGTGTCTTTATCGTGAAAACGATTTTGACGATGTAATTCGCGAGATTACGGTTATTAAATGCACCCGGACTTGCGATGATGATTAAAGGGGCCGCGCTGGATCGCTCGTGATCAATGAAAATAGAAGAGAAGAAAAAGAAAAAGAAAAACAGACAGCCACTTTCTCTCGAGCGGACGCTCGCGGCAGAGGCCGAGGAACCTAACTTGTTGTTTCAACATCCTCGAAACCCTTTTCGATCCTTGGCCCGAAAACTGCTGGTTCGTACGTGATACATTTACGAAAAGTGGCCGACAGAGTCGATTAGGATTCACGTCGCAATCCCCGCGTTGCGGAGGGACATTTCTTCGGCTAGAGGTCGTAGGGCCGGCTTGTCGGACACGTAACAGAGCCGTTTCCTCCTTTCTCCTTCAGATCGGCCCTATGATTTTTAACGAGGCGCCACGCCGTGTGTGTGTGTCTGTGTGTGCGTGATTTGTAATAAACAAGTCTACGTACAATTTGACAGGCTGCGTTTAACCCTGTCGAAGGAGAGACGTCGACACTTATCGTAGTTCGGTTGTTAATGCATATATAGAGGAAACTTTTTACAGACAATTATATTTACCAATATAGTTTGTAATTTTGACAAAACAAAATTTTTAGAAAAGAAAATTTATTATTAACCCTCAGCACTCGAGTGGTG
>CM052131.1:1648123-1667027 GCA_028454255.1 Halictus ligatus
TACTTCTTATTTTATCAATTAAAAAAATATTAATATTACTTTCGCTCGCAATATATATTGGTGACGTTAGATGCCGTACTTATTAAAATTTTTGATAAAATGTACAGGTATACAAGTTATTAAAATTTTTGATAAAATGTACAGGTATACAAGTTATTAAAATTTTTGATAAAATGTACAGGTATACTTGTTATTAAAATTTTTTATAAAATGTACAGGTATACTTGTTATTAAAATTTTTGATAAAATGTACAGGTATACAAGTTATTAACATAATCACATTATATATAAAAAATTACAAGATTTGAATTTCGAATTATTATACAACGGTTTTAATGAGGAAAGCAACTGATTCAACAACTAAATTAAAGTTTATAAAAATAATTAATTAACACATTAAAGAACAAATATTTTCTAACATGTATGATTCGAAAGAGATTATTTGATTTTTTAGTTCAACCCCCATTTCAATATCTGAAACAGTTCAAAAGTTACACACAAATGTCCCTAAATTCTGCGATCCGGAATTTGCGCCGTTACCAACCTAATCGAAATGTGTTATTGCAGTGTGCAGTTATTAACGTAATCGAAAATCGATGGCTGGTAACCAGTGGACATCGAATAAGTAACGAGGCGAATCTGATAACGTCTGCCAATTAATCGATCATGTTTCAAATGCTCTTCCTATGCACTACGCCGAGTTGTCAATAGACTGTGGTCGATGGTGAATATTCCGTGGCTTTAACTGCTGGTTCACTTGGTTAAATAAATTAATAGTTCCGTTCCTCAGGTTACAAATATATATTATAAATTCTCGTATCAAACATATTACAAATGGTTCGCTAAAAAATTGTCACAAACTACCCACATCTAATTCTCAAGACTAATTTTCAAATTAAATTCAGTCTACTTAACACAAAATCAAAATGACGGGGTCTGATATTTTTAATTTACGAATATTGTAGAGATATTATTAAAAAAAATGGCTACAAATTTTGATAGATACGTTCATGTTATTTTTCTAAAGTAATGTAAAATTTTTCGTAAACCTAGTGTTTAAATGTTTATGCGGTGGATGATTGTAGAAATTTGTTCGCGCAAGATCGTTCAGAAAAATTTGTGGTGCAACTTCGGTATCTTTTAGCGCGACCATCTTTAATCCTACTGTTTCTGAAGCAACACATTATTTCAGCTCACGGAATTTCTAGCGTCAGGTAAAGTTCCACTGGCAGGGATCATCGCGGCAAAATCATTGCGAGCCACGCTTTTTCACTGTTATGTCCTTCAGAAAAAGCATTTGCATCCATCCAATGACGACTCGAAGTAGAAAGTCACCCACGCGTCCACGAACGAATTTCCGATTCGACGAGCGCGGCCATGGCGGCTCCTCGGTCACAATTAACGCGACGACACTGCGACTCTACAGTGGGATGATCGACGTCGTACTGGCATGATTTCGTCTTTCATCGGCGTGATTTACAATGCAAAATCTGACGCGCGTCGGCGATACGCACGGTGCCGCGGCGATCAATCAGTTTTCTGGCAAACGCGACGCGTTCAACTTTTCATTTTCACCTCGCATAATACGTACATATGCGGACTAATTACTTTTATTGCATTCGCAGGAAGTTCGTCAACGTTCCTCTGCGTTAACCCCTTGTACTACGATTTATTTTGCGTTTACAGTGATTGGAGATTCTTCATAATTTACCAGGAGAAGAAAGAAAATTTATATTTATTGTACTCCTATATATTCTCGAATAGGTGTGATACTGATTACGACAAAATGGAATTTCATTTCAGTTGAAACGGTGATCAAAAATTTGTGTAGGACATTTTGTAGGAGGGAGAATCGACTGCCATTTTCTTAAAAAGTCGTAGCATTCAATGCTGTTCGTTTTTAAGAGACAAGTGGCCATTCTTTTTTATATGGTATGTAAAAGAAGTATTAGATTGTTTTATATGAAATAACCGATTTCAGAATGCGAATTTTATAAAGTGTTTTAATCAAGAAATACTATTATAATGTACAAGGTTATTATGTATACTGCTTAAAGTTCAGTTTCTATCTGTATATCCAGCTTTACTTTTTTACATGAAATTTATTTCAATTATTAGCAAGAAAATACACATGTTGATGACCTTATGTGACATTATGTGATGCCTGGTCAAAATGTGGTAGTAAATAAACGCAGTAGTAATCAATGATAGAAAAAGCTCAACAATATAGACGATGATCTAAGAAACGAGGAAGGTGAACAACCAAAAAATTCAATATTTACCATATAACCGAAAAACTTGTCATTTTTTGACAGAATATGACGACTACAATGATGTTTACATTAGTCAATAATATTTATTTAGAGAACATTATATTTGTTTAAAGTCCTAAACGACCTAATGTATACCTTCTATTATGATATTCATCGCAAAATGGTTTCAACTCTGTTCAAGCGTTGAGGATTTCCCTGAGACGTGACTCCATTGACATAAGCACCATTATCAAAGATAATTATTAACATTTTATCGGCGCACGTCTACGCATATAATTAATTTAAGCTACCAGAGTAAGTTTTATCTTCCAGAGTAAGGTTTCTCAGGACCATGAATTGAGGTTATGGACCCATAAGGCCTTTCGGTGACAGTTGGGACTTCCTGCTGACTTTGGGCATCGGTCACCGAGAAACCGAAAGCGAATATTGGAAAATGGCGTTCACCATACCATGATACAACGAACAATGTTACTCTGAAATTCGTTCTCTAACGTAGAATGTTACGAATCGATGAAAATCGATTTTTGATCGGATCGGTTCGTCTCGCCGTGGGACGTCCCCGAAAGCACGTGTCTGCGCTAGCCTCCGTGTCTCACGATCCTCCGTGATCTAGCGATCGATTATGCAACCGGAGAGACCCGGTTAATCAACAATTTCCATTTCCGAGGCGTACCGGTTTTCGGAGGGGGACAATGTCACGATCTGTCCGGCGAGCGGGCACGGTTTGGGACCGGTTTTCGCGACAACCGGGAGCGGTTTGTATGTACGCGCGTAGATGGAAATGATCAGTTAGGTCGACTTTTCTCGCATCTGTCAACTCCTGCTTGGTTAATTAAAACCGCGCTATTTAGTCCTGTCGAGGGTGAGGTGTTTTGAGTAGTACAGAATTTGGACAACTTGTTAATGTATTGAACGGAAATAATAAATGAGAGAATAATTACTTGATTGTAAAATAGTGAGGCTTCTGAGCTTCAAGAAAAATAGTGGGCTTCTGAGCTTCAGTATCAAAGTTATGATTAAAAAATGACTTTTCGTGTGTGCAATTACGTTTTGAAAGAGAGAACTTTTTCTTTCCTTTATCATCACTTATACTTTTGTTACTTATATCATTTTAAATGAATATAGAGAAATTAGCGTCACTGTTTTATTCTCTACTTCGCCCTTAAATACACTGCTTTTTGAATTATGCAAATGTTGCTTTTCGTTCGGTTTCATAAGCCTTTTTCCAACCCCCTAGTAAAATCGTGAAATTCGGCCGGTATTCTTCACCACTTCTACGCCCGGCACTAAAAGGGTTAATGTGTAAAAAGTCGCAGAAAATCTGTGACGAGTCCCGGTCGCTCGGGGCTGTTATACTAATTTATTGCCTAACAAGCAAGTCGGGTGGTCGAAAAGATCGAGGGAACTCGCGTTGCGTCTGCACACATCGCTGACCGGCAACTTTTCCGAAACCTAAATGCAAAAACCTGAATTAACCCCATGCGCCCGGCTTTTCACAGCTTATGACGAGTTTACTCGTCAAGCGAGTTTACCGGTCACCAACGCTTGCCCCAGGAAAACCACTAATCAACTCGTGACCGGTCAGCAAAGTGTCAACATGTAACGCTGAAAAGTCGCAGAAAATCTCTAAGAGATTTAAGAAAACCGTTCGAGTCGCTCGTTGCTCTGTTAGACTAATTTACTCCCTCTAATCAGGCGATCGAAGTGATCGAGGACTCGGTGCAAGGTTCGAGAGACCCTCTCGTGAGTCTGGCATTGTGTGGCGTCTCGACGCGTCGCGAGAATGTCGCTTCGAAAGGAAAACTCGACTCACCGACCTGTCAGTGCTCGGCCCGGTAGTCTCTCGTCCCGGTCGCCGTCGTCTGGATCATCTCTCGTCTCGGGGATCGATCTGGTCGTGGCCGTGGTAGGGAAGAGGGGCGATCGATCTCGATCGATCGATACGAAAAGAAAAAAGAAAAGAAAAGAAGAAGAGGCACGCGAGAACGCGTGCGCGAGTGCGTGCGTTCGTGCTTGCGCGCCCTCGATCGCCCGGGAGATCACCCTGCCGCGACACACACCGCGAGAGATCCACCGTAGAAATCCACAAGCTGGTCCCCGCACAGACTCGAAGAGGTGACTGGGAGATTCTGAGGACCGACGGTTCTGGTTCACGACTGGTTCTTCTCCTTCTCCTTCGGCCTCCTGGCCCCTTCCATTCTCCTCTCCGCGGAACACCGAGGAAAAAGAGACGGATGTAGTTTACGAGCGGTCGGCACACCGGACTCGAGAAATAGAAAAAGAGCAGCAACACAGAGAGAGAGAGGGAGAAAGAGAGGGAGGCAGAGAGTGAGAGAGATAGAGAGAGAGAGTGAGAGAGATAGAGAAGCGAAGAGAGATGCTGGGTAGATGCAGCGAAGCCGCCAGCGAACCGAACGACAGGTTGCTCTATACTTTTGTACGAACTTGAACCCGAGAACCCGAGAACCCGTGCCAGAGCCCGAACCCGAGCCCGAACCCGATGATGCTTTGCTCAAAGGGTGAACAGACCCGTGAGGGGCCCCACCGGGTGCGAAAGAAGTCGATCAGGTAGGGGTCAGGGACGTGTTCGCGACTTTCGGGGGCCGACAGATGGTCCGCGCGGGATTTGCAAAGAGGGGAACACCGGTTTCGCGCTGATCCTACGGCGGAACAGCTTTCAATGGCGCATAATCTATTCGGCGCTCGATCTGCGACACTTTTTTTTTGGGGCAGATTACAAAGGGGAACGGTGACCGAGAATCTTTGTAACCCGTGGGGGTCCGGGAATGATTGTAACGCGCGCGAGATTTTGTGCAGGGTTGCGTGGAGTTGTACAGGGTGTCCCGAATTTAAAGGGCAAAACTTGAGGAGCTTGTGGGGGACCGAAACAGTAAGTGACGAAAAGGGCTTTTAGAGATTTGATGGTTTGTGCTTCGTTTTGGAGAAAATCGCGGAAGTAGGAACGAAACGAGTTATCATTTTTGTACGTATTTATTTACGTATTTATTTACGAACTTATTTACGTATTTATTTACGTTGTCGTTTATTTAATGTGGATATTGTGCGAAACGTAGCCATCTTGCAGCAATCCAAGCATTACATCTAACACTGACTTGACGAATTATATCAGTGAAAACTATATCAGCGTGATCAATATTGGGTAAAATACTTTTGGGTAAATTGTTATTTATTGCTAGGGATATCGAAGAATAACAGAAAATAAATATTGTAATTATTTTTATTATAGTTAGAAGTAACTGAAGACATTTTTGTTTTCAATAATTAATGTCTCCTCGTTTGGCAATGACAAATCAAAAAAATAGATTGACTCGGTTTTGCACCACGTTCAATATTAGAATATGTAGATACAGTAAGGAGCATAACCAATAACCTCAAATTTTGTGTAAGTTGTTATTTATTGCTAGGAGTATGGAAGAATAACAGAAAATAAATATTGTAATTATTTTTATTATAGTTAGAAGTAACTGAAGACATTTTTGTTTTCAATAATAATTAATGTCTTCTCGTTTGGCAATGACAAACAAAAAAATAGATTGACTCGGTTTTGCACCACGTTCAATATTAGAATATGTACATACAGTAAGGAGCATAACCAATAACCACAACTTTTGTGTAAATTGTTATTTATTGCTAGGGATATGGAAGAATAACAGAAAATAAATATTGTAATTATTTTTATTATAGTTAGAAGTAACTGAAGACATTTTTGTTTTCAATAATAATTAATGTCTCCTCGTTTGGCAATGACAAAGAAAAAAATAGATTGACTCGGTTTTTTCACCACGTTCAATACTTGGCAATATTAAATATACTATTTACTTTTAATTATTTCGTCCACAACCCTTTTGCTTGTAAAACTACACTAATTCGCAGTTTTTTTGTTTTGCTATAAAGTAACAATATACTTCAAACCTTCAGAATCCAAAATATTATTCATTTCGGAGAATTGTGGAATCGTAACGTGTTGAATAGACAATTCTGAAATTGAAAGTGAAACTAATTATTCAAAGAACTCTTTATAAAACATGATGTAACAGGTTTGAATGAATGTTTTACATATGTATTAATTGGCGTACTTTCGTTAGTTTCTAAGCATTATTTAATCCATATAGAAACGATGCAATACTATTAACAATTTATACATTGAGAAGGGTTTAAAAAAATTATTAAGAGTTTGGGCAGTATTACTTTTAATAAGTGAATATTGTTTTTCTTCGAGCATGATTCTTTTTGATCGTGTTAGTCTTCAAGCGAATATTCAAGTCGAAACATCTCGATACAAGAACCATCTGTATCCTCTACAATTGATACGGAATCAATTGATGAAGATGCAGAAGATTCAGATGAAGAGGAATTCAAATTACCAATGCTCATGTATTTGCTTACGTATTCAATTTAGAATTGATGTGAGAAGCATAATTATATAACAGTACAATTATATCTATGTAGTTGAATAATTATAATTATAAAATAAATAATATAATTATATTATACATATTACTTAAATTAGCTACACTGAATAACTAAAATGTATTGCGTTAAAAAAAATGTCAAAAAGCATGACAAGCAAAATGTCAAATGTCAAAAAACGAATTTCCCGACTATATGTGCACAGTATCGAATCCGCCATTTTAAATGCTTAATTTTTGGTGTCAGATACATTATCGGCGACCTCGAAAACACTTGATTACCAACTTTTAGAAAGTTCCAATGACATTTTGACTTTTGGCCAGCAAAATCGTTTTATGCAAAATAAAAAATGGCTCCATCAGTTTGCAGAAAGATAAAAGTCAAATAAAAAGTTCCTTTCATTTTTTAGTGATGTTGAAAGATTGAAAATAGTATATTGTTGCTTTCGTGCGGTGGAAATGTCTTTCCAACAATCGGATAAACCTCTCCACAGTAAACTACATTAACAATTTAACGAGATTCGTGTTTGAAACAACAAATTCTATAACGGAGCAAAAACCACGAATCTGCATAAAAGTCCAGTATACCGACAATATAATGCACATATAAACTGTGAAACTTTAGTAAAATGTTTATTCCAGCTCGCTCCGCAAATTAAGCGCAAATGCGCAAAGTTCTGTTATTAAATCAGGAACAAAACGCGAAGTTTTCTTTTGGGTCGAACAAACGAAGCACGTTAACGTTAATGTCGGAGAGTAAACATTAACGGGCGCACCACGCAGAGTTCCTGATATTTTCAAACAGCGATGCAAGTTAAAAATAAATTGAAATTGACTAATTACGGAACGACCGGATCGAAAGAGAAATTTCTGTCGTTGAATCTCGATATGTCGGACATCCTTCGAGGGTGTAGACAAACTTCGACGCAGCCTCGTAGTTAGTTAAGTCAATATTAACTATGTTGCCATAACGCACCTCGGAGGTGTGCTGTTTAACGAGGAACTACTCTTCAAGAAGAGGAAGTCCGAAGGTTGCACAATCGGTATACGATTAGCGCGATCAACGTGTTTCCATCTTGCCTTATGTAACTGCTTATAAACGAGATATGAGATCACACCCGGCTAATTACCAATCTGCTTTCACGCCGATCGTTTTACGATTATTGCTCCACTCGTTTCGCCCGGTTCGTAGATAAACCACGAATCTCTGTTGGTTATCATAACTGGATTTACGAGAGAAAAAAAAAAAGAAGGAAAGTCGTTATCGAACCGCTAATAGATCATTTCGCCGGACTTTTTGGAAACGCTAATTGAAAACGGCAACCGTGAAACGACCAACCTAACCTGAAATGGAGCAACGAGTATTCGTAATGACATAATTGGATTCGAGCTTCAATATTTATACAAAATTGTTAACATATTACGCTGACTGAGAAACGGAAAACTAGAGACAACAACAACTGTCTAAATTGTAAATGATTGATTTGTGAACTGCAGCGTTAAAATATTTACATTATTTACTGTATTTTTCAGCGCCAAGTATAAACCGCACACGCTTGAAATAATTTATCATATTTATTGACAAAATTTATTGACAAAAGTTGTCAGTTAATAGGTTATGTTGACTAAGGGATAATTGACTTGCAAAGTATACGTATAACATTGTTAAAATATTTATACTACTCACTATACTTTTTAGGGTCGAATATAAACCGCACGTTTGAGATAATTATTTATCGACAAAAGTTGTCAGTTAATAGGTTATGTTGACTAAGGAATAATTGACTTGCAAAGTATACGTATAACATTGTTAAAATATTTATACTACTCACTATACTTTTTAGGGTCGAATATAAACCGCTCACGTTTGAGATAATTATTTATCGACAAAAGTTGTCACTTAATAGGTTATGTTGACTAAGGGATAATTGACTTGCAAAGTATACGTATAACATTGTTAAAATATTTATACTACTCACTATACTTTTTAGGGTCGAATATAAACCGCACGTTTGAGATAATTATTTATCGACAAAAGTTGTCGGTTAATAGGTTATGTTGACTAAGGAATAATTGATTTGCAGAGTATACGTATAACATTGTTAAAATATTTATACTACTCATTGTACTTTTTAGGGTCGAATGTGTACATACTTGGAATGATATTTATTTATTAACAAAAATATCAATCTCATTTTACTTGAATAGATTTACTTTTCTGAACTCTTCTCAACTTGTTGAAGAAGAAATATTTAACTCCATTGAAAAACAAATTAAATTTGTATAAAATTTGTACTATATCTAAAAATGTTAGTTTACGACTAATCGTAAGTCCGTTACTTGCCTTTTAAATTAATAAACAAACTATGAATGTTTGTACGAAATAAATGCATCGATTGCAACAAACAGGAGCTAAATAGAGTTTTCCTTTCTTCTTCAATCATTTCGATGAGTTGAAAATAACATATCTCTCTTCTTAACGTCATTTAATCTCTTCAGTGTTTAAATTCTGACCTCCCGATTGTTCTCGGAAATGCGAAACTAAGTAAAATCCGTTTCTGCCCAAAGTAAAGCGTTTCATTACATTATTCGAGATCTTTCGTAGCTTTCGGATCGTAGCTTCTGAGGAGGATCGAGAAAAATAAACGGAACAGTTACGGCAGATTAAACGCGAATTAAACAGGAGACGTTTTCACTTCTGTACACTTTCTTTGCAGTGCAAATCCGATCGTTCGTTGCACACGGAAGAGGCGAGTGGAAGTGGGGCAGTGGAATTTTTTAAATACAGCTGTGCCGACAGAGCAATATATTTACCTGTTTCCGTGACAAATTCGACCGACCTGATTATTCCTTTGAGGGGCCGCCGAGACAGGAAGAACGTGACGGCGGGCGAGCGAATGACGTCACGGCTCTACCTCGAAGAGATCATGCTATTCACTGGGCCAATCCTCGATCTCGGTCCCTGAATGGATCCCTTCCAGGATCCCAGCTGGGCGACCCTTCGAACTCGAGGATCAGTAGACGAGATTCGTTCCTCCGGTCCAGGTAGATGATTCGATGATCATCGGGCTTGTTGTATAGTACTCGGAAGTACTACTATACAAAATACTATACAATAACTACTGTACTACTATACAAGAAATACTATACAACACAAGTACTCAGAAACCTCTCGGATCGCGATTGCCAGAAGTACGCTTCAACGAAAAGCCGATTTTTTTTTGCCGGCCCCCTTGTTGCTCGACGGCTAAGGTCCAGGCGGATTATGCGCGAGTAATTTAATCCCGGACCGGCCGAGTCGGGTCGAAACGACCCGCGGTGATGTTTCAAAGCCGTCCGATCTGGTTATAGCAACCGTCTACCTGAAAACTCGCGTACTCTATCTTTAGGCCGGTGTTGCACATTCGGTCGGATCGCAAAAAGGCTGTCTTGACCGCGCGACGAGTTTGTTGCGGTTCAAACTCTACCGTCTAGCGTCCGGGCATTCGGCAAGTCGCTTGAAGCATTCTTTTCGATTCGTATTGATTTTTACTGTGATCCATCGTTACGTGGCCCGCGTCCATTTCCGAGTTTCTCTGAGGATAATTGCTCTCGAGAGTACTCTCAATTCGTGCGTCCATTCCTTTTGTGCAACTCTGCGATAACACTTTGAATCACACTGACGAATTTGACTATAAAATGGACACAGGCTTTTAGATGGTTGAACATATTTTTTTAGGATGATTTTACATGCTAACTTTTACCTTTTCATTTTAGCTGGCCCGCCATTGATGACAATTCCCGCTTTCTCGAGATAATTCGAAGTAGAATGTTACAAGTTACAAGCTCCGACGACTTTGCATGATTTAAATGGAAATTTAAATGAATGAATACGTAAAGGTTGCGGCTGTCTTAGCCAAAGTTTTCGTAGACATACATTCGGAATTGTTGTGTTAAGGCCCCGTGGTAGTTACGTCACTTTTTAATTAATAATTTCCATTCACAACCTTCAGACACAGACTTAAGTCTGTGACTAAACTTGTAAAATTTTTTGCTCTGTATCATCGATATTATGAATTCTGACTCGCCAGAAACGTGCTTCAAGTTTTTGGATTTATTTCGCAGAGGATCAAGACAAAATGTAGCTCAATTTGTAGTTGGAGATATTTTCTAATGCACGCTGCTTTCGATTTCATCGAGAAAACTCATCCAATGGCATAAAAATGATTGGATTCCACGGCATGCACATCCTCAATTTTTGGCCTACTTCGAACGCTTATATTAACAAATATCTGCATAATCTCGACAGGTCCTGACCAGCGCGCGCTAGATTGAACCTGCCTCTTTCGAATGAGCCCTTAACCAACGACAAAATATTCTTATTTGAGGACGAAAACTTGAAGCACGTAAAACCATTTTTTGACGGTAATGTAGTCACTCTACCTTATCACGAATCTACGGAGAGCGGCCCCTTAAATTGTAAAAAAATATACTGCTTAACCACTAAACATGTATTTCCTGCGATTTATTTTACGATTGAAGTGATTAGAACTTCTTCGTGGTTACATTGGGAAAGAGCTTAATGAGTTTTCCCCAACTAGTTACTCGAAAAGAAATGAGTAAATGCTATGGTCGACGTGGTTTACGATCGTCGAGAGGACTTGATGGTTTACAAGTTTAATTATTGTTACTACTGGCGAATTCTGCTGATTTATTAGATCGCTTTATGCAGGAGGTAACTACCACCCGCTAATAAATTTTGAATTTGTTTCGCTCTTCATTAACAGCGATGTTGAAGCAACACATTACCGACCCCAGAGCAATGTAAACATGGTTACGTAGACGCAGGTGTAATATCACAGAGTCAATAATAATCATAAACCATAGAGTACAGTGTCCTTGTCATATGATGGTGTTATTCGAAGCAAATTAGGATCAAATTGACATTCATATTGGAAGAATGGATACACATGCGCTGGACCAAAAACAGTTGAAAGTTAATTAGATCAATTGTTTCCTTTTGATTTCTGTTCTAAAAACGTTCTAGTATTACATTTAATCCCTACAGAAAAATAAATTTCATATTTGAATTTGAATATTCCTCTGTAAGGTGTATTGTAAGGTATATTGTAAAACCATTTTTTGACGGTAATGTAGTCACTCTACCTTATCGCGAATCTACGTTGACCGGGCCCTTAAACGGATCAGAGGAGCTAAAATTTTATAAAACAGGTTATGTATCTTACATTTCGTATCCTCGATGACGTAAGGTAGGCCCGGGCACGGTTGAGGCCTCTCAAACACTCTCTTCCCCCACCAATCTCTCTTTCGTGCAGCTCAAAGCTTCGTCACGTTGGCTGGTGTGTTCGTTGCTCAAATGCCCACTCGACCAAATCGAGTGGAATGTGTGCTGCACACAAAAGATTGCTCGAAGCAGAATTTGGTCCTCATTTGGTACGATTTCGGCACCAAAATTTGTCGCCAAATATTCCTACTCAAATGCGGACACAGATGGATGTCAGAAATCGATTAAGATTGAAATAAATACATTTGTAAATTTAATTCAATTCTCCCTCTCGTCGTTTGTTCCGATTTTTTCCCGATATTTACTTTCGGAACAAGGTTACGTCCGTTCTTATTTCGACCGACCTGCCCTCTGTAACGAAGGCTGATCGAAGCGAAAGTGTTTGGCTCGAATTTGACATGGCGGACTTTGCACTGGAATACCGACGGTAATGCGGAAACAGATTTTGCTTGCCGGGTACATAGGCGAAACGTAGCAGACCGTTTAATTCGCTGTGACTCGGCCGTTCGAGCCAGTAACGACGAAAGACAAATGAAATCGAGCCGCTCGGTTCATTCATCCGGCTTCTATTCTCGCTTTTCGCGCAGTCTTGTTCAAAGGTGATGGAACGAAGACACATTGCGCTAAAAAGTAATTGCGAAAAGTGTTCTCGTTAAAAAGTTACTTCAAACGACTCCATGAACCTCCGCTTTGTTGTACAGGGTTACAAAATTAAGCGTTATACAATTTTCAGACGTGTCATTTTGCAACACCAATTCATCATTGCCCGCCGACTGCGACTACTCTATTCTCCCGCGAACGATTACGCGTTCCGTTGGCATCATCATTAGAGGAGTCACTCCGCGTTCCTGGTAGGCGTAACAAAGCGGGCATTTAACCGGGGACTGAGGAAGATTCGCGTGCGCACAGGCGACGAGGTAAAATTAGAGGTGCGCGACTCCGTGCAATTATTAAAATAGAGTGACCGGTGCGTATCTGCCCGAGTTCAAGTGGATGCTTGACTCATCCGACGTAACGGATCGAGAAGTTGAGGCCCGGAGGTGGAAGATCTATTTGTTGACTGCCGGGAGCGCACCAGCTGGACGCAATCGAGGCTTTCGCGTGGATCCCCGTCCGGGTCATTGCCACCGTCTTCATCGACTGTTGTCGACTTCGGCGTCAGGAGCCGGCGACATCGAATCATCGTCGCGAGGATCCCGTCGTGATTATCGAATTCCCTCGTCTGATTCCGAGGGCGATCGTGCGCAACGTGACTCGAATTTGAGGGACACGCTCGCCGCCATTGTGCGGAAGCCTCGTCTCTCAAGGTGACCGTGATCGTGGCAGGATTATCGCGGTACGACAACCTCTAAATTGCCGTGGCTCGCGACCTTTGTCGGAGTTCATTATATTATCTTTTTGAAACCTTGTCCAGCGGATACCGATTAAGGGGGCCGGCATGGTTTGCTTCAACAAGACAAACTGCCGCTTCAATGTTGCAATGAGCAGTTTAAAAATGGTCAATTGTGTTTCCTAAAAGTCCAATCTACGTCTGTATGGAGCCCGAATTGCGAATTTCTACCTGATCGCGGAGTAATTTGTAACATTCGGCAGAAGATTCGAATTCTGAAGCAAGTACGACGTCACAAGATGGCTGCCGCTTCAATATTGCAACGAGCAGTTTAGAAGCGGTCAATTGTGTTTCCTAAAAGTCCAATCTACGTCCGTATGGAGCCCGAATTGCGAATTTCTACCTGATCGTGGAGTAATTTGTAATATTCGGCAGAAGATTCGAATTCTGAAGCAAGTACGACGTCACAAGATGGCTGCCGCTTCGATATTGCAACGAGCAGTTTAGAAGCGGTCAATTGTGTTTCCTAAAAGTCCAATCTACGTCTGTATGGAGCCCGAATTGCGAATTTCTACTTGATCGCGGAGTAATTTACAAATTACAAATGTTACAACATTCGGCCGAAGATTCGAATTCTGAAGCAAGTATGACACGTCGCAAGATGGCTGCCGCTGAGAGAGTAGTTGCAACACAGTAAGCAAAATGCTTTGAATCTGCCACCAAAATTTGACTGAATATTTACTGTTAGAACAAGGTTATGTCTGTTCTTAGTGCGACGGAGCTGCCCTCTATAGCGAAGTCAAAGTTTGGCTCCAAATACCGCATGATTCCGCGTGGAATTTTACGTGGAGACTTCGCATGGATTTTGACATCCATCGTTTGCTACCAAATACATAAGTCTTTTGCTCGCAATGTGTGCAGCACACGTTCCACTCGATTTGGTCGAGTGGGCATTTGGCTAACTGGGTAGCTTCACCGTAGCTGGACTGGGACGGAAAACAAATGGAACTCGGTCTCGCTGGGTTTCCGTTTCTCCAGCCGTCGGAACAAGACATGGCTGCCTAAGCATTCGTGTTTGTACGTTTCAGGAACGCCGTAAGAATACTTCTCTTGGAAACAGAGACCCTCTGCAACGTGTTCCCAAGTAACTGTGTAATCTTCCAGAGAGGGCGCCAAAAGTTCGACTTAACCTATAAGTCACTGCGGATTTTAGGCACTTGCGACAAAAATGATCGCAAGAAACTCAAAACGATAATATTAGAAACGTTTAAATATATCGTCGAACTACTTTCACAACATGACTGCCGTGGTGTTTCGAGATGATTGGCATAAAATTAGTAGCGCTTGCAAGAATCGATTCATTTTTGTCTGAAATGAATTAAAATATAGTGTAAGATTCAAATTTCATTAACTGATAATAATTATTAATTACTCTGGTCGTTTATACGAACGAATTAAACAAGGTTTGTGTCAAATACACAAAATTCCTCCAAGAAGGAGGTGGAACATTTTTATTTTTAAAATATGTTATACTTGTAATATATTGACTCTAAAATGGCAGGATTTATTGATCGGATCTATTTTGATTCAAAAATACAAATGTTCAATCTAAATTCTATTGGTTTGGTAGCCAGTTGGACTCACGAAAGGAATGAACGTTGATCTCAAAGAAATAGCTTCAAAAATATATAAACGAAACCGATGCTTACGGATTCGAATGTATCTAGCCATGGCTACCATAAAGTTGTGAGAAGTATCTTCTAAATATTTTTCACAAAACCATCTCATTCGCAGTTGAAATTATTTAAAACTGTCTACAGAAATAAATGAAAATCTAAAGAAACCTTTAAAAGTTCTTCCAAAAATAAAAATAAACACAGAAATCATAAAAATAGTCAATAAACAGTCTTCAAACAATATCCAGACAATACTCTTCAAACAATAGAAATTATATAAATGGTCAATAAACAGTCTTCAAACAATATTCAGACAATACTCTTCAAACAATAGAAATTATAAAAATGGTCAATAAACAGTCTTCAAACAATATCCAGACAATACTCTTCAAACAATTCTCCAAATATAATCGCGATACGATGTTAATAAAAATAAGCTCGCGGAGAATCGATGAGCAATTTATACAATTCAATTACCATACCTCTGGGTAGCCGATCTTTAAACATCCTGTCGATTCGTTCGCCTTTTGTTTCATCTTTCGCTGTTTCAGGCACTGGTCCGGGACAGCAAGATAAGGATCGTTCTCGATCTCAGAGATCAACGAAGATCGATCCACGCACGTTCGCCGTGGCTCCTCCTTAGAAGATAGTCGATGGAGAAAGAAAGAAAAAATCTGGAATTCCCAGTGGGTGGACCAGTTCTCCGTCCCCGAAGACAGCAACACGGTGTCCTTTCACGTGACGCGCGAAACTCGCTCGTTCGTTGCGGAGTCGCAATTCGCAATTCACGATCGCAGCTGCGGATCATCGGGCCGCCGTGCGCCAGACGTTTCGCGTTCCTTCCAAATGGAAGCACGTCAATGGCGGCGATCGCGTCCGGATAACGCGGAACGCATTGTCCGCTCATTAATCAATCAATATCTCTGGTCGCTCGAAAAGACCCAGCGTTTCGAGCGAATTTTATCGCCAGTACTTTCTCGATTGTCCTTCGAACGCAGAACTTGATCATGCATGAATATCGAATACAAACTATGCGATGGAAAATTATTAACCATTGCCGATTTCATAAATGATCAGAGATGTTAAGAATGATTACTCGCGCGTTACACTAGAATTTACTTCGTTTCGGAACGAACACTCGGCGTCGCTAATTTGATGACAGTCGTTTTGCGGAAAAATCAATAGTGTCGCCGGTGGCCGCGACGCCGTTCAACGTTGTCGGCCATCGAGAGACGCGAAAAGAAACACGTCGTTGCATAATTTAAATTTCTTTTTATTTCCGAAGCGTTTATGCACATATAACGATCAACGGTGTAACAATCCTGTTGTTGCTCGGTCGCAACCACACACTCTCATCGTTCGCTTCGGTCTCTCTTTCTCGCACACGTTTCGTGTGACTTTGTATTCCGCATACATTCCGTAAGGTCCAGCTTTGCCAGGTGGCCTTGATCCGGCCAAGTGTTCGGGAGGCGGCAAATCATTGTTCGATAATGCAAAGATGGGGCTTCTCAAGGGTGAAAAGCGTTAGATAAAAGATCAATCTAGCGCGCTTGCTGCCTGACAGGTCCCACTTTTGCGTTTTCGAGCGACATTTTGCATTATTCGGTCGCACGATGCTTGTCAGAGAGGCGATCTGAGCGCGCGTGGCCGACAACGTAAACAATGGCGCTGCCGTAGCTTCGGCCACGCGCGCTCAGATCTCTGACAGGCATCATGCGACCGAATAATGCAAAATGCTGCTCGACAACGCAAAATTAAGACCTGTCTTATACCGAGCGCGCTAGATTGATCCTTTATCTAGCGCTTTTGACCACTTTGAAGCCCCATCTTTGCATTATCGAGCCATAAATCCGCGCCTCCCGAACCCTTGCAACCTTGCACGATCTAGCGTTGCGTGCGGCACACCAAGGCACGCGCACAAGAAAGCTGGACCTTAACAAGCAACATCCACATTTCCGCGACTCCTTCGTTACACTTCCCCGTTGTAATGCGAAGCAACCAGCTAACCATCTTCGTCCTTACGTAATACACCGATCGCTCGTTACACGTAATTTTGTAATCGGGCAACGAGTCTCGCAAAGAAATCGTCGCGGGGGTCTAAGGAGATGAACGTTCGTAAATGTTGTGATAATACTGCTCGGTTCGCCTTCGAGTGGAACGCGGTTATGTGCGCGAAAAACACTGCCGGAGATGTTAGGTTATGCGTGCGCCACGTAATCTTTGCAACCGCGTGCAGCAAATGTTTTCATTGTCGAATGTTTTCTTTTGCACCGAACGTTCACATCGACGCCGTGAACCGCGGCGTTTCTTCAGAAAAGGCGAATAAAAATTCCACTTTACAATAAGATAAATCTCTCTCTCTCTCCCTCTCTCTCCGTTTGTGTGTATCTATCTTTCTCTTTCTTAAGACTCGAATACTAAACGTTAGGAAAGTAGTAAAGAATCCGACAGAGATGAAGGTTAAGAGTGAAAAAATGCCTAATCTACGGATGTCTCTGGCCGTCTCGGAGACTCGAGTTCCACGTAGATTGGTGAACAACAATATTCTTACAAATTATACTATTGTACGCGCTCTCACAACCTGCTGAGTAAATCAGGACCGTTATCTCGCGTGTGTTGGAACACAAAAAGCGTCGTGAGGTGCTTTCACGTATAAAAATTGTTAATATCGTTTATTCTAGGAACGTATATCAATCGTCTTACGACTTACAGAGGTACAAAACGGGTCGATCGATACAAAAAGAAGCCCGGAAACTCGGTTGTCAGACACAGCTTTCAGTGGTTGCGGCGGTGGACGTCGAAGTCGAAGAGTCATGCCAGAAACTCATTTTTCCGGTTAAAACAACGATTTCCGACTATAAATCGTCTAAGACTTTTCCATTCCTCCGGTTAATATGGTTAATTTCAAAAAAGAACGAACCCGTTCTGACTATTCTGAGATTTCAACGTCCAGCGCCATCTTGTATAAAAATCTGCGAGCATAGGGGACAGTTGTGTTCTTCGAGAACATTGTCGCCCCGTTGCTCTCTGGTAAGTATCGCTAAGCGTTTACCGCGAGAGGTATCGCGTCTCGCGGTACTATTACAAGGAAACAAATAAATAAATTCTAACGCGACTACGGTGTGTATAATATTTGTAGAAAGTATACAAATTGACAAGCATCTGTTCACCAGCCTAAGTCGGAGCACTCGTCCGTCTCCGAGACTCCTCTACACGCGCGTCTCTATTTGATCCGAACTCGACTGTCTCGGAATGAACGGCGAAAAACGATCAATGGGTAGAACCCGTACGATCTATAAAAATCTAAAAGTTTTTGTTTCACGGCACGCTGCGGAAAGCGTCGAGCGCGTTTTCTATGGCACAGCAGACCCGATGACAAGTACCGAGGAAGCTGCTACGAGAAACACGGAGAACGACTATTACACCATACAAACATACGCTGGTACGGCGCTCTCTATCTGACTCATTTATTGCGGAGAGGTGTCCCTTCGAGATATAAACATGCTAAATACCTGAGAGAA
This sequence comes from Halictus ligatus, assembly GCA_028454255.1. Classification (NCBI taxonomy): domain Eukaryota; kingdom Metazoa; phylum Arthropoda; class Insecta; order Hymenoptera; family Halictidae; genus Halictus; species Halictus ligatus. The sequence goes on from CM052131.1 coordinate 1,666,638, forward strand.
ACGCGATCGCGAGCGTGTGTCAGCACGCGCCGACCGGTTGCGTTTAAAGATTACTCCTTCTCGTTTCCTTTACATAGATGTACAACGCCAACGTTCCCGTTGACTATTATTACGCGTAATCATGCTCCGTGATCGGAGACGATAATCTCTGTCAACCGTCGATTTCCAACGGCGCACAGTGCGGACAAATTTCCCGTTTCGGCACTTCTCGCAGTTCGGTTATTAATGCATATACAGAGGAAAGTTTTTACAGACAATTACATTTACCAATATAGTTTGTAATTTTAACGAAAAGAAATTTTTGGAAGAAACAAATTCGTTATTAACCCTTAGCACTCGAGTGGTGACTGTAAGGCACCACTAAAAATTGCTGTATCATTATTCCAAATA
>CM052131.1:1667127-1707428 GCA_028454255.1 Halictus ligatus
TGAAGCCATCTATGAGTGAAATCCGCAATTACTTAGTTGCCAACCAAATATATTGAAGGGCAAAAATTGTTACACATTTTTTACATCATTAAATTTGTTTGTATTTAATAAATTACCGAACATTTCGGTATTGTACTAGTAAATTGCACCATTTTCGTGTGTATAACACGAAAGAAAAATATATTGAAGGGCGATATTCTAGGTGGGAAGAAACGTTTCGTTTTGGAATGAAAATAGCTTCGAGTGCAAACGGTTAAAAATTAACAAATTTATTTTTAAAAACATGAATAATATGAATTTCCTGCTGGTATGCAGTTCTGCCAAAGGAAATTTTCGTGCATCGTCAAATAAAAATGGTGGACTTGTCCGCACTGTGCGCCGTACGGACGAACTTCCGTTCGGTATCATCGGCGAGACTGTACAGCTTAATCGAACTTATGGTATCGATCGTTAGACTGTAGATCTTTCCGTAAGTGCGCGATAAATTATCCGGTTCTACCTTCGCTTTTACGCTTCATTTCAACGTGTCTTTCATAATGTGGCTCTGATACCAATGTTATTGAAATTAACCATGACGCAATTTACACTATTACATTATCATAAAATATTTCAGCAAATTATCCCTCTTGTGTTTTGAAGCCTCCCTGGGCAAATCTGAGTCGTTTATGTCCACGAATTTTACTGTGTCAGACTTTCAAAAAAAGTCTGAAAAATTCTCTAGGATACGTCCCGAAGTCCCCATTTTTTAATATTTATGTAATCGGAATGTCAAATGTTTCAAGCGTTAACCCTTTGCACTACAACACCGAGTCGAACTCGTGTCGAAGAAGCAGAACAGGATTATTATTATTATTAGTTTCCTTCGGGTCAAAAATAAATTCTATTTTGTTGTTGTCGATATACCGTATGTGTGGACATTGTGGAGAATACACAATGAAGGTCAATAGAGTTCTTTCAATAAAGTTCCTTCTTCTTCTAAGAAAGTACGAAAAATAAAAGAGTTCTACTATAACCATAAATAAATTGCAAGGGGTTACATTTATAATATTTGAAAGTTGAAATCGAAGGGTGAAATTACGCTCCGAACATGAACGACCCAAGTAGCCTACGGAGGGTTAAGAATTGATAACAGAAATAGTGAAAAAGAACTACAGCGTTTACTCGATATTTGTCCAAAACACGGGTCTAGCAACGGACATATATCGGCCAGGAGATCTTGAAGTTTCATCGACATAAATATATACAGTGTGTTCGCGATAATTTGTACCATCGTTTTTTTTTCGCAAATGGTAAACATTAGAAAAACAAACCAAAGAGGAGATAGTTTTGGTATATTTTACTGGCAATATGATAGCGTATCTCAATTTTTAATATATTTTTTTTAGAAACAAAGGTTACCTTCATTTCTAAAAAATGGAATGCACCTATTTGTTTACGTCAAATGAAAACGGATATTGGGACGAGTTCAACCATGTAGTTAACTATGTTCTTCAGAGTCATACAGAATAAAAGAAATAGATTTAAAATTTCGTAGTATTGTATTTACTGGTTGTGATAAGACTACATCTCGTGTTTATATCTTTTATTTCTGCCCTTGTATGACCCTGAAGACCACAGTATACCGCGTGTTGTACTGAATATACACTACATACACTACATAGAATACTACATGTAAACAAATATGTAGCATTCCATTTTTTAAAAAATGAAGGTCACCTTTTTGTTTCTAGAAAAATATTTTTACTAGCGCTAGTATCTTTTTACTACAACTATCTCCTCTCCGGTTTCTCTTTTCTCGAATGTTCAACATTTACGCGAAAAATTCTGGTACAAATGATCGCGAACACCCTGTAGAGTAAACACACCGTGCAGTTCGCGTTCTCTTTTCTTTTCTGAACGAAAATTAGTATTCCGACAAGGATGCGCAGTCTAACGATCGTTTGGACTTAGACGTAGGCGTCGAACAAGACGACTTCTAAACGCTATAATCTCCGTTTCGATGTGAACTATGGTATCATTCGCCAGTCAACGTCATTCTACTCGATTAATAAAAAAATATGTATGAAATATTGCGAAATGTACAAGTTCGGGTGTCGGGCCTCTACTTCGTACTCCCGCTAGTCGTGCGTTGTACGACAGAAGGAGGTTGGTCGCCGCTGTGAGTCGAAAAGGTAAGGTGTCATGCGTGATTTATGTCGTCGGCCGCACGGTCGCACGCTTATGAGCTAGCCTAATCGTAAATTCTTTCTTCTTCTTCCTCCCGTAGCGGCGCGCCCGGCGGGGAAGGAAGCGCGCGTCGAGGATCGCGCGCACGTCCGATTTCAAAAGCCGGGCCGACACACTATTTCGACTGTACTTTCTAATTTTACGTTCCGGCAGATTCCCACTTCTCTGTTCCACCCCTAACTCCCGGAATGAAAAGCCGCTTACGGGGGATAATTGGTTTGAAAATAACCCCGACGAGCTTGCCCTCCCGCGATCCGAGAAAAGGCTTTAGGTATGTTACGACCTTCGCGCGAACCGTCCCGCGCGATCCCTATTGTCTTTGCCGGAGCTATTGAGCCGAAATGTACCCAAAATGGCCACCTGGCACTTGGTTAGGATAGCAATTTGCGGATCATGCAAATATTCTGGTGAAACGGTTACGAAAGAACTGCAGATTTATACAGAAATTAAACGTGTGCATCAACGTCACGAAACTTGGACTCGAGCAAAATCTATTTCTTTAACCGCTTCGCGACCACGGACGAGTTATCTCGTTATTTAACGAGGCTTATCCAGAATGCTGTACTTCCTTAAATAGGGTGATTGCCGAGGTCATTTGCAACAACTTTTTCCTTTGCGAAAACGTTCTCCGCGGCTTCGTTCGGGAGTTATTAACGAAAAACACGGACCAATGAGAGCGCCGCTCGGCGACGGGCCCCGCTGAGCGTGGCGTTCGCATTGGCCGAGCCGGAGTAGGTCCGCTGTAGACGAGCTCTGATTGGTCCGCGTTTTTCGTTGATTACTCCTCAACGAAGCCGCGGAGAACATTTTCGCAAAGGAAAAAGTTTCTTCGAATGACCTAAGGAATCACCCCTTTCAAACAAGTATATTTTTAGGACACCCTATAGAATTCCCAGGGTGATGCATTCATTCATTCATTGAATTGTGAGATCTGTTGAAAATTTCGAGTGTAAACTGTTTTCCTCACATTTTTTCACATTTGTTTCTTTATACGAGCAGTACAGTTAATTCATATGTCGAACTTCGTTCGATCACCAGTTATGACATGATAGAGGTATGCCATTTCTTTCCAATCACGTTATAATTTCGCCACAGCTGGGTTTCCCATTCGTTTATTAATTAGTCACCTTTATCGTATTCCAAACTGACATAGATGAGACGTTAACCCATTTGATAGTTGACATTTGTTGAAAGAAAAAAAAGCGAAAATGTAAGTAGCAAAACTTTCTGAGATTTTTGGAGCAAAATAACAAAAGGGAACCCAATGGAAATTCTTTAACGATTATAATAGATTCAGTTTCGAATAGCAGCTACCGAATTTTATCGAAATTGCATAAAATCTGTAAGTCCATTTGCGTTAGCAACAATGTCATTGTTATTCTTTGAAAGGTGCTCCTTCAGAGAATACAGCTCACACCTTCAGCATTCCAATAGCAACTCTGTTGATTTCATCGCTATCGTGTTTCCTCGAAATCGTGTTAAAATAATGGATCCATACCGCAATATGGCGGCCTCACAACGCAGGAATACACGTTTCACCGACGGCTTTTCTACCGAGCGACGAATTACCCGCAATCAGTCAGCGGGTCACGACAAGGTGATCGTGATTACGGGATCTCGTTTGTATCGAGAGCATCAGAGTCTGTTTTTTTTTTCATCAGCCAATTCAATTCTTCGGCCGGAATCGAATTTGATCGCGACGTGCCTCGAGCAGCCAGAGGGGAACGCTCGAACACGCGGTTTTGCATAAGCCTGTTACTTGCCGCGCAAGTTTGCGCTCGCCGACGCCGCTGATTTATACAGAGCCGGCGAAAAAAGTGAAATTATGTACAGTGATCGGAGAAGGAAGGAAGCGGTGAATTCATGCTTTCTTCTGCTTCTGTTCCTCACCGGTGAATGATATGCGACGACACAAGCAACGCGTTCGAATTTGTACCTACGTTACAGCACGTTCCAGGCTTTCACGGTATCAATCCAAGGAATCCATATACTATTCGAGGCTTCTGAATGCCAAGCTGCTGTTTTTCGATTCGCGCCTGTTGTCGAGGTGAAGTCGAACAAAACCGCTTGAGATCACTGGTTTTCTATTTTTTTGCTGTTGCTTTTATAACCCTCTAAGGTCCAGCTTTCCCATGGTGCGCCGCACACAACAAAGATCGTACAAGGTTGCAAGGGTTCGGGCGGCGGCAAATCATTGTTCGATAATGCAAAGATGGGGCTTTTCAAGGGTGAAAAGCGTTAGATAAAAGATAAATCTAGCGCGCTCGCTATAAGGTAGGTCCTACTTTTGCGTTTTCGAGCATCATTTTGCATTATTCGCACGATGCCTGTCAGAGAGGCGATCTGAGCGCGCGTGGCCGACAACGTAAACAATGGCGCTGCCGTAGCTTCGGCCACGCGCGCTCAGATCTCTGACAGGCATCATGCGACCGAATAATGCAAAATGTTGCTCCTCAACGCAAAAGTAGGACCTGCCTGGTAGCAAGCGCGCTAGATTTATAATTTATCTAGCGGTTCTGACCACTGATAAGCCCCATCTTTGCATTATAGATCCATAAATCCGCGCCTCCCGAACCCTTGCAACCTTGTATGATCTAGCGTTTTGTGTGGCACACCATGGCACACGCACACGGTACGCACACTGAGGCGGATCAAGGCCACCTGGGAAAGCTGGACCTTAATCCTCAAAATTCATCTTCGGAAAATTTTGACAAAGATGGCATACTCCATTTAACGAATCCTACTTAAACAAGCAAATTTCGAACTGCAGTGAATTAAAAATTCTACAACTAAGACCTTTGTTCGTTTGAATATTTTACTTTCAATATTTATGTTCATGTCTCAAGTGGTAAACTATATTTCGGCCATAAGCAACACCGTTTTGCCAGCCAATCTCATCGGCATTTCCTAAAATTCGAAAATGTTCTTTTCGCAAGTGGTTCAGCTGAGAAACCTCGAACAATACTAAATCACGATACTCCAGCATCGTCTGGCAAACCACGACTCTCTTTTGCGCGGGAAAACAGACTGAAAAGTAAAAAACAAAAAATCAGGGTGGAAAGGACAACACCGGGATACATTTAGGATTTATTTAGGGGAAATTCAGGATTGAGGGCGTGGGGATACGAGAAGAAATTAGTGAAAGGGAAAGGGGGGTAAGATGGCGCTGTTATGCTGGGAGGAAGTAAGAAGGAGGGACAGGTTGTGAGGGGAAAGAGATCGGTGGGAGAAGGAGAGGTGGTAGTTTTTCAAGGAGAGAGGGTGGTCAGCGAAGAAAGTAAATGAAATGACGGAGGAAAAAAGGGAGAGAATGAGTGAGGAAATAATGCAAAAAGAAAAGGAAAAACAAAAAGAAAGGAAAGAAGGATTAGGATAGAGGAGTCGTGGTCAAACAAGTGGTATGGGACGGTGAAAGGGGAGGGACTGCCGGGGTATCTAAGGAAAGGATGGAGGGGGAAGAGGATGGCGAGATTTAGGTTAGGATGCGAGATGAGGGGAGTATTGGTTGAATGAGGAGCAGGAAGTATGCAGAGTGTGTGGATGAATCAGAAGGAGAATGCGAATCAGAAGGAGGAGCAAAGAAAGAGGGTGGCAGGAAAGAATGTGGGTGGTGTTGGAAAATGAGGGAGGAGGTGAGGAATGGATGAGAAGGGTGGAAGAGTGGGGATAGGGGAGAAAGGAAAAGAGTGAAGTGGATGATGGGCGACCGGAAGGGGAAACCCAAGATTAGGGGGGAGGGGGAAGAGGATAATTTAAGGTCAGTAGTATAAGGTCTTTTGCAGATATACTCTCTCTCTCTCTTTCTCTCTGTGTATATAGGTCAAGGTTAGGTTACGTTTAAGTTAGTATTAAGGTAGACTACGTGAAAATGGAAAAGCGACGATGGAAGGGGGAGGCGTTGCAAGAGATTGTAACCCTCGGGGGTGTCGAACATAAAGTATACAAGGCGGGGGCGGACTGAATGAACAAAATCAACTTACAAATAAATATAAAACGTATATTTAAATTAAATGCCACAAAGTATCTTGTCTTGCGTCGCGAACAAAGTCGGAGCTTCTATGCCCCCTTTCTACCGCGTGAAATTACAGTAGTCGAGGAACGACGAACGAACAAACGTGTGAACGACGCGTGTAACCGCGAACGCCTCGCGGACCGGAAGCGACGCGGTTCCTCAAGTTCGGAGACGACGGACGTTACGCTTTCTGACTGAAATCCCGGTTGCCCCGACGACAGCTCGTTCCGCGGTCGATCGTGTAAACAAATTATCGCCGGAGTGCGAACAATCCGCGCGAACTTACATTTTTTAGAGCGATCGTTCGAAAAATATTTGATCCACCGTTTCACGCTGGAGTTAAAACGGGTCACAGCGATTTGTTTATCATTTCTCGTCTCGCGGGCAGTCATACTTCTCTGCGAAAGTATCAAGTAAAAAATCGTAAAAATATAAATTCTAAGACGAGAAAAGTATGAAATATTTCTTGTAAAATATTATTGACAATGTTCGTGGCCGAGGAACTTGGATATTTCAGTGTGAAGAGTGCGAGTGAATGCTGAACATTGTCGAGAGGAATCGTGTAACCAAATAATTAAGGAACCATAACGAAAGATAAATTTTTGCTTTGAATTGCATTGTAAACTGTATTGTGCTGTACATTGTGAAGTGATTGAATATTTTCGAACTATATTTCTATCTAGAATTTGAGACAGGTATTTGTAATTCGACGAGATGATAACGTAGCAGCAAATGAAATATTTCTTGAACATTTTATTCGATTCTTGTTACGGTCTTTGTACGAAATAAATGTATAGAAGACTGTGTTATGGTTGTTCCTTGCTTCACTGCGACCGAGCTGTCGTCCAGCAAATTGTCACCATCGTGTGAAAACTGAAAAGCTACATAGCTATGTATACACTTGGAGACATAGCGAATTCGTGCAATGAGCTTGTCGACTGGCTCGTTTTTTTTGGAAACTGACAAGAATTCGGTGGCCCAGAGTTTCGTCGCCGGGTGAAACAATTTTTTCTTTTTTCACCCTCGAAAAAATTTCAATTTCCGCCTGGAATATTCTCCTAGACCTCTTTTACGCAGATTCCGGCAACTTTGCATTTTATCAACTATGTTCGAAGTTCGGCTTTATGAATAAATCCATTAAAAGTTCGTCAAAACGGCGGTGCAGTTTCAATTTTACAGAAATTCCAATTTTCTTTGACCAGAACCACCGTGGGATTTTGCACGCGACACGAAAAGCGTAAATCACCGGAATAAAACAGTTTCGTTGCTTTATGGGAGCGGCTGCAACGAAACTTTCGGTCCACGAACTGTCACGCGAATTCTCCAAGGACAGCGAGTTTTGCTCGGAAACTGACGAAAATCGAATTTCAGTCGACCTGCACTCTAAATAATATTTTATCACAGTACTCGCGACAACTCCCTATTAATTTTCCTATCGACACGCTCTACGCCATTTCTCGCTCACACGCGCTAACTTTATACAAAATCTCATTCGCCCGCATCTTCGCTGAAAAACCAAACTCGTTTTTAACAAATATTCAGTCACGTGTTCCGATAGGTGGGACAACCGAAATTCGCCATGTCTGTATACAGAAAATATACGTTCAATTGAACTAACTTTCCGAGTCGTCTGGATCCTGTTCGCCGAGCGTACAGTCAATTATGCGATTGCCCGTCGTCTCCGCTCTTTCGTAAGCGTACTCAGTCTTATACTATCCAAACACCGTCCGGTGCACCGCAGTTTCACGCGGATTCATTAGGGTCCAGCTTTCCCAAGTGGCCTTGATCCGCCACAGTGTGCGTGCCCCAGTTTGCAAGGATTCGGGCGGCGGCAAATCATCGTTCGACAATGCAAAGATGGGGCTTTTCAAGGGTGAAAATAGTTAGATGAAAGATAAATCTAGCGCGCTCGCTATAAGGCAGGTCCTACTTTTGCGTTTTCGAGCGACATTTTGCATTATTCGCGCGATGCCTGTCAGAGAGGCGATCCGAGCGCGCGTGGCCGACAACGTAAACAATGGCGCTGCCGTAGCTTCGGCCACGCGCGCTCAGATCTCTGACAGGCATCATGCGACCGAATAATGCAAAATGTTGCTCGACAACGCAAAAGTAGGACCTGCCTTATAGCGAGCGCGCTAGATCTATCCTTTATCTAGCGCTTTTGACCACTGACAAGCCCCATCTTTGCATTGTCGAGCCATAAAACCGCGCCTCCCGAACCCTTGCAACCTTGCACGATCTAGCGTTGTATGCGGCACGCACACTGGGGTGGATCAAGGCCACCTGGGATAGCCGGACCTTAACGATACGATGAGAACGAGAAGAAACGAGAAGAGTTCTCGGACGGTTCAGTGAAATCGAACGGAAAGAGCCGAACGTCGATCGAAACGTAAAAGCGGAACAGAAATCGGGTCGCGTGGGGTCGGGGTCGACAAATGAAAAAAAGAAGGAGAGAAGAAGATTCGCCTATTCGGTGGTTCGTGGGGACGATGCTCGTGTTGAACGATGCGGTGGATATGCTTTGCAAGCGTGTACGACGAAATTATTGCTGCGCGATCGCTTTTTAACAACGCTATTATTGCTTCGGTCGCGAGACGTCGATCAATCAACCAAGCTCTGATTTCCGAAAGCCAAGGTCACGAGGAACACTGGATTTTTATGAGGATAAAAATTATTTCTATATTCATTCCGAAATACCGAAGTTAGGTAGACACTGATTAATGTTTTTACCGTTTTGCATTCGGTCTGATTATTTTTATCAAGAAAACGTTAAATCAGCAGGACGGCAACGACTGATTAACAAACGTTAATCGAACAAATTCTTTTACCCGACGTTCGACGAACATCGTGCGCTAAAAATTAATCAAACAATTCTGTTTACTTGATGTTCAATGAACATCGCGTCGAGTAGTATAATTAACACTTCAGAGGCAACGCTCGATCGTTGGTTTTTCGTTTCTGTACGATCGACGTTGTTGGTTGTGTTAAAGACTTTTTCATACTTTTCACAGCAGATTTGAAATTTTAGAATGTATAGAGTGTGTAGACCTCGTGTAGCAAATAGACTGTGGATCTTTATGCAAATAACGTTATTGACTTTGTAATGAGGCGACTGAGCTGTATGTGAAAGAAGCTCAATAAATTTCTTTTAAATAATTTCAGAAGGAGTTCTCACATTACAGTGAAATCTCGTTGTATGTCAGTCCCGCCGTTCTTTTTACTGACACGAATACGAAATCGAAGGTTCCCGCCGAGCGTCCCATTTAAAATACAGAGGGCACACTGGAAACCTAAGAGTCCTACCGTTTTCAAGTCATAAGTAACCCATGACTTGAAAACGTAAGGTTAGCACTGTCATATAACGAGAATTCACTGTATCTCGATCCGAAAAGTGTGTTGAGGAACTCTCAATTGTTGATCTTTAGTTTTAACCTTCGGACAATTCTTGCAACTTAATTGATTGTGTCTAGGACTATTCACTGCTTTCTTTATTCATTTTTGAAACATATTTTTGTGCTGGTACACGTCTTGTGGGCACGTTAGTCATTTAATTTAATCGCCAGAAACTAAGTAAAATAACGATTTTTATATATTACGGGTCAAAACAGACCCGGGCTCTGAAGCTTTTGACTGTGCTAAATTTTGTCATGAATGCATAAGATCCACAATCTGGTAATAAATTTTGAATTACAGTGAATTCTCGGTACATGTCATGAGGCCTCTCGAGGTTCGGGGCTCCTCACGGTACGTTTATCATCCAGGCCTTGGCGACATATATAGAGAGATCACTGTACACGCTATAGTCGGTGCAGACGTCCCCCGAAGGGTTAAGGGGGCCGGCAGTCATTTGGCCTTGACAATCACGCTACGTTATGCTGTGCCTCTTTTTCTAGACACTTTACGTCTTAAATAAGTAAGCAATCAATTAAAAATGCATACCACCGTGTTTGTACCTGTCATTGCTACGTCGGTACAGAGCCTCTTTTTCGATACGAACACTAGATCTCTCGAAATCTTGCGACGTCATACTTGCTTCAGAATTCGAATTTTCTGCCGAACATTACAAATTACTCCACGATGAGGTAGAAATTCGCACTTTGGGCTCCATACAGACGCAGATCGGACTTTTAGGAAACACAATTGACCGCTTCTAAACTGCTCGTTGCAATATCGAAGCGGCGGTTTGTCTAGATTTTGACCCTTGCATATATTTCAAACCATGCCGGCCCCCTTAACAACAGGTCTCGAGCGTTCCTCGGGTCGATCGTCGACTAGAGCGAAAGCCCATCGGCTAATTAATCGACTGTCTCGTGTCGCGGCTCTCTCATGGCGTTCAATATCATTATTGTTGTCGCGGCGCGATGCTACACCTCCCGACTGCAACGAGACTCGCTCGGTGCGCGCACAAAAGAAATATCGATCGATGAACACTGGAACACGTGCGGTACGTACAACCGTCTGGAGGAGACCGTACACGTGTATCGTGCATGCGCGCAGCTTTTCGTCCGTCGCGGCATGCACAGGGCACTCTTGTTGTGGTTCAGCTTTCCCAGGTGGCCTTGATCCGCCCCAGTGTGCGTGCCGTGCGCGTGTGCCTCGGTGTGCCGCACACAACGCTAGATCGTGCAAGGTTGCAAGGGTTCGGGCGGCGCGGTTTTATGGCTCGATAATGCAAGGATGGGGCTTCAAAGTGGTCAAAAGCGCTAGATAAAGGATCAATCTAGCGCGCTCGCTACCAGGCAGGTCTTAATTTTGCGTTGTTGAGCAACATTTTGCATTATTCGGTCGCATGATGCCTGTTATGGAGGCGATCTGAGCGCGCGTGGCCGAAGCTACGGCAGCGCCGTTGTTTACGTTGTCGGCCACGCGTGCTCAGATCGCCATTCTGACAGGCATCGTGCGAATAATGCAAAATGATGCTCGAAAACTCAAAAGTAGGACCTGCCTTATAGCGAGCGCGCTAGATTTATCTTTTATCTAACGCTTTTCATCCTTGAAGAGCCCCATCTTTGCATTATCGAACGATGATATGCCGCCTCCCGAACCCTTGCAAACTGGGGTACGCACACTGGGCCGGATCAAGGCCACTTGGGAAAGCTGGACCTTATGCACAGAACGGATATAGCGATTGCCAGGGATACTAACAGACGCCGAACGGTACCGACCACGGTGTCAATTAGGGCGTCCGCCCGAAATCGATAAAAATACCCTTGGACTGTCGTACGAGCTGCACAGTAGTATGGCAAAAGAAGTATCGATTCGCGGCTGAATGTGTGTTTCCGGGCCAAGATTGCCGAGCGAAATGACGTCGAGACCCGCACGGTAAAGATTAGCTGCTGCGATCAATTTTCGTTGACTCCCTTTTGATTAATTAGCGTTTGTCTTTCTTACAGCAATCTCTGCATTTTACATCCCCTCGTCGCCCAGTTTTATCTTTGCGTCATTACTGACTTTCGTCTCGAATTAGCGACGATGAATGAAGGCTCCCTTCCTATACAGAAACATTTTTCTTTTAATCATCGTCGCAAAAGAATGTCTTTCTTAAGTAATTTATCATCTTTGTTTTTTCAAATTTTACTACCGTGAAAAAATTTGAAAAAATGTCGCCATATTTTACGGGCTTCCGGGTTTCTGTTAAGGAAGGGATGCAGAATTTGTGTGCACGTTCGTCGGACAGTCGACGCGTTACTGACGCGTTTCTGTTGATGACAAAGTATCTTTGATTTGGCAACTGGTGGCAAGGGCACCGTTCGCGTCGTTAGTGTCGCCAGGAAGTCGCTATACACGTTCCGTTTGCTATACATCGTAGCGAAGCCTGCAGCGGGTGTAGCCAAACGTAGGTTCTGTTCTGATATAGAATGCGATCAAGAGAAAGATTCGTTCTCGCAGACTGTTCTATCGATCTCCGACGTTCTAGCATCAATTTTTCTTTTCGTAAAACAAAACGACAACTGTTGGCTCGAACTTTCCGCCAATGGAGAAATAAATACGAGGTTTTCTCGATCATCTTTTATTCTTGAGTCGTTCAGCCGAAAACAGTTGTTCACAGCGAACTGTGAACAAACAACAGTTGTACTTTTAACAGTATCAATTGTTTCGTAAAAACAGCCGTATTAAATTGTACAAAAATTCGTATCACTTAGCGCATCGTCTATCGGCAATTCTATCACCTAATTCTTTAAACTCTATGGACACAGATTTCTCGATAGATCCTTCGGTAGAGCAATAGCAATTCTAATCGCGGACCCGCAACTAACGCCTGATAAACGTAATCATTTCGTTCGGGATTGAAAGTATAAATTTTTAAGCTTTTCGACGTGAAACAATTCATGAAAATCGTATCGACAAGCAGACGAAAAGTATTCTCGCGCGCCAACGTTCGCGATCATTCTCGCATTCTGTACCAGATATAGATCCTAATTTTGGTAGCGTCCTGCACAGTTTCCGGATACGGCGCAAGGTGAATTAGAGGACGCTCGTCGCTATCGTTCCGAGAGCTTCTCCGACGCAGGCGATTTCGCTTATGCTCACTACCTTCAACTTCAATAGATATCTATATTTATATACGTATATATATAATATATACCTATATAGAATTCATCGGTATTATATATATATAGGTACGCGGATAAACTGCTTACGCGATTTATGTACAAATTATCACGGTTTCAGGTAGCCGAGAGGGTTTATCAGTGTCACCACTGAAAGCGATCCACTGAACGTATCGGCCCGGGGACATTTCGATTCCCAATCCGCGGATTAACGGTTTTCAATTAGCCGAGAACACCGGCGCGTGAATTATTGCTATCTCGTCTCTCGCGGCTTCGACGCTGATCGATCGATCGATCGAAGGGGCCCCGATCGGTTCGGCCCACCCCCCGAGCGTGTCTAGACGGTTCCTACGGTCACTAGTTTTATCGTTAAGGCGAAATTTTATGGCTATGTGCAATCGTAAGGCGAAGTAGTCGTTTAAAATGGTCGATGAGAGCGGGGGGCGAGTCGCGAGCCTCGTCGATCGATCGATCCGCCGTCTCGAGACGCAACCGACCGACCTCGACCGATACGAACCGATCTTTTCGTCTCGCAGAAAACAGTGGTTGATGATCACGGTTATTAGCGTTATCGTTTATACAACGGAAACACGGAAACTCGACGTAACTCCGTCGGCTAAAGTCGAAGCGTTTCCGCGTTTCCCTTCGTAGAGCGAATTTCTTTCCCTGCCACGTGCCGCCATTTATCAACCGTCCGCCGTACGAGAAAACAGATCCTCGCAAAATGTCACGATGCCTCGAGCAGAACCTAACGTCTCGACTGCGCTTATTTTTTATTGCCCGCAATATTTTTACGCGGAAGTTTTTTGAACAAACTCGAAGTCTCGACGCCTCTAACGTGGAAAATTGTCTTTACTCGGAACAAATTATAACATCAATGGTAACGCGGCTCCGGCGACCGCTATTGCGAAATTGGGGAATATTAGTCGATTGATTAAACTATGCTCGTGCCAACTGCGCTTATTTTTATTGCGCTGTTCGCGGAAGTTTTTTGAACAAACACGAAGTCTCGACGCCTCTAACGTGGAAAATTCTCTTTTCTCGGAGCAAATTATAATGTTAATGGTAACGCGGCTCCAATGAGCGCCATTGCGAAATTGGTGAATATTAGTCGATTGATTAAACTATGCTCGTAAGAACTGCGTTTATTTTTATTGCCCTGTTCGCGGAAGTTTTTCGAACAAACACGAAGTCTCGACGCCTCTAACGTGGAAAATTCTCTTTTCTCGGAGCAAATTATAACATCAATGGTAACGCAGCTCCAATGGGCGCCATTGCGCTGGTGAATATTAGTTGATTGATTAAACTATGCTCGTGACAACTGCGTTTATTTTTATTACCCTGTTCTCGAAAGTTTTTTGAACAAACCCGAAGTCTCGACGCTTCTAACGTGGAAAATTGTCTTTACTCGGAGCAAATTATAACATCAATGGTAACGCGGCTCCGACGACCGCCATTGCGAAATTGGTGAATATTAGTCGATTGATTAAACTATGCTCGTGCCAACTGCGCTTATTTTTATTGCGCTGTTCGCGGAAGTTTTTTGAACAAACACGAAGTCTCGACGCCTCTAACGTGGAAAATTCTCTTTTCTCGGAGCAAATTATAACATTAATGGTAACGCGGCTCCAATGGGCGCCATTGCGCTGATGAATATTAGTCGATTGATTAGACTATGCTCGTGACAATTATGCTTAATCACAGTTCTACGGCTTACTGTGGTTCGCGCATTCTTACGAGCTATTACTAAACTGCGATTTTATGTACAAAGGCGATTTGTAATTCAAAGAAAGTGTTCGAAATTCAATAAAATCGAGCTGTTTGTCCCGAGGTTAACCCTTAGCACTCGAATGGCGACTGTAAAGCACCACTAAAAATTGTTATATCATAATTCAAAATATTTTTAACATTACTCAATTTGTATTTACTAAATTACTAAACATGTCTGTATTGTACGAGTATGTTGAACCATTTTTATAATACATAAAATTATATGTATAGAACGGTAATATTCTAGGTCGGAATAAATGTTTTGTGTTCGACTTAAAATAGGTTCGAGTGCAAAGGGTTGACAGCGTCGTTCGGAGATCAAACTAGATTCGATCGTTCGTTCTAGTCTACGTAAATATCGAATTTCGTCAGTCGATTGATCGACGTCTGTGTGTCAGCTCGAATGACTTTTGCTCGAATCGTTTTCTTGTACGGCAGACGATTTTTGACGAGGTCGAAGGTTTCGAGTCGGGCGATTTTCGCTTCGCGCGTTTCATTTTGTTTCCCTCCCTTTTTTGTTTTTTGTTTCGTTCCTCGCCCATGTTCATCGACGAAACGGAAACGATCCACCGAGAAAACACGTTTACGCGGTGTTATCGGTTCTCCTACGTGCGCATCTTCTTCGCATACTTTTTTTTTGCTCTCGTTATACGTTCTCGCCTTCCTCGCTCGATGGAGCACGCAATGAAACTTGAAATTTTTCGATTTTTTTATTTTTTGCAAAGAGTGGGGTGGACCGCCTACTCTCTCACTAGCGTATGCGCACGATTTAGAATTATCTTTGCTAATTATTAATTAGTTAAATATCACAATCTATGATACGAAGTTCGTCTGTAGGTGTATGTTTGCGCGCGTGTGTGTGTGTGTATACGTGGATGTATATATATGTGTACGAATAGTATGTATATGTACAGACACATATGCCACCGGTCGCGGCACGCTGGAAAAGAAAAACAAGATGGCGCGCGCGCGCGACGAAAATTAAGATCGAAATTCTTACAAAAATAAATAATACTCTCTCGGAGGAGAGAGAATGTGTGTGTGTGTGTCTCTGTGTCTACAATAGATTCATGCGCAGAGTGCCCTTGAACCGTGAGCTTATAGAATAGGCTAATAAAATTTACTAACAACAACGAGGAAGCTCGGAAAACATGGATCGGCAAACTGATCGTTCGCGAGACACTAAAAATTTCTCCGATTCGCGAAACTTCTCCTTCTCGAAAACGAGACTCGAGCAACCATACTCTCTCTCTCTGTTGTTGCAAATACAAAAACCAAGATCCGATCGTTGTACAAAATTCAAACACGTGTGCGATAAATTCAATTCAAGCTTTTTAAACTCCTGAACAAATTACCCAGGTTAAATTAAATTAAATCACAATTCCGCGTCTCCGATCGAAGTCTATTTCCACGGCGGACGCTTCTTAATTGATTACGATTCGTTATTGATTCGTTATTGATTCGCTAAATTAGAGGAAGCCGTTCGTCGGCTTCGAAAACACCGTTCGATTTTCCGAAACGACGAGTTTACAATCCATGCTCTTTTCGAGGATTTTCTACTCTCTCTCTCTCTCTCTCTCCGAGGAGTGGCCAGAAACGGTTCGCCGCTCGCAGTTCAAAGGCACGCCGCGCGCGCGACGACAGGAGGGACAGTTAACTGCTAATTAATATCGTCCGTTAGATCCCGGCGAAACAATGCCTGGTGCAATTTTCGAGAGCTCTCGGAGAGACACGAATGAACGCCGGCACGGGGCACGGTTCGATCCTGAAGGGGAAACGGGGAGAACTAAATCGTCGTGGCACGGCAAAATCATCGATCGCCAAACGCTTCGAACTCCTGGAGAACAATGTACACGTGGCGAACAGAAGCGGAGAAGAGAACCGCGGAGAAGAAAAACGTGAACGACGGTGCGCGTCGATTGTATGCGGCTATTTATAATATATTTATATATGTATACCGTAAAAATATTGAAGAGATCGTTGATCGATAAAAAAAATATATGTATATGTGTATGTATACTATCTATGATTACGCGGAACGTACCCGGGCCTCCGAGCTGCTCGCAGATGCAAATATTTCCGATCCACTTTTCGCAAATACCGCGTCATCGTTGTTGACGAGGACGCCTCATCATCGGGAATAAATCTATGCATCATTCGCCGCCTACGAACCTAACGTCATCGCGGGCCTTATGATTTTGACAAGCCTGAACCTAGTAGCATTGAAGCTCTCAAATTTCAAGGTAGATTTTTGTCACAAAATCCGTTAATATTTGTTAATAAAATCCTGCCGATAACGTTTAACCCTCATCACTCGAATGGCGACTGTAAAACGCCACTAAAAATTGCTCTATCATTAGTCAAAATATTTTTCACATTATTCAATTTGTATTTAGTAAATTGCTAAACATGTCTGTATTGTAAATTGCATCATTGTCGTATGTATGATATGAAAATATATAGAAGGGGAATATTCTGTGTAGGAAGAAATGTTTCCTTTTGGGGGTGAAATTGCTTCGAGTGCAAAGGGTTGAAGAACAGTTCAGATTCATCGCAGAACCCAGTTATGCTAGATCTGTAATAGTACGTTGTAACGGAAAACTTTCTAAGGCGGGACAAGAGGATTAGAAGATCTTTCCCAAATACTGAACCAAAGGGATCGAGCTTAGAAGCATCTTCTTCCAAAGATCCTAATCCAACAGCTTTTTCACTTGACCTTGTAAAATCCTTAGCGGTGCGTGAACTGTGAATGATTTCGAGAGGGACAATATTACAGTAGAATTAGCGATCGAAAATGGAGAGCGAAAATACATTGGAGAATATTCGAAAATTGGAAATGTAGTAAATTATTACATAGACGGATCTTTGCGCGTTTATAACAAAGTTGAATAGGTGAAATTTGAAATTGTAGAGATTATTTGAAACGTCGATATACCATTTCTCGTCTATTAAAATTAACAGGCGGAGAAACAGCGTTCCACTTGGTTTCTATTTTTTGCAATCGACGCGGACAATTTTTATTTTGCATAAAGATCCGCAGTCTAGAATAGATACGTCGTAGGAGCAGAGAACCAGCGATCCCCATCGAAAATGGAGAGCGAAAATACATTGGAGAATATTCGAAAATTGGAAATGTAGTAAATTATTACATAGACGGATCTTTACGCGTTTATAACAAAATTGAATAGGTGAAATTTGAAATTGTAGAGATTATTTGAAACGTCAATATACCATTTCTCGTCTATTAAAATTAACAGATGAAGAAATAGCGTTCCACTTGGTTTCGATTCCTTGCAATTTATGCGGACAATTTTCTATATTTTTCTCAATTTTCTTTGCAATTTTCACTGGAGGATAGAATTGTGAAGATAATGGACAAAGAGTGAATCTCTGCTTGTACGAACGGGGGCTTAAAATGCGTTTATGCAAATTATGATTATGCGCAAAGCTGGAATACCTCCACAGAAGGCAAGTTCAGCGCCATCAACGATCTCTCTCCAAGTTCTAAGCTCGAGGGTAAAGTTACACGCGTTCTCCGTGTTGATTGAAGTTCACCCGGTGTATACAAAAGCACCAACCAACTCTCAGTTGGAAAGATAACAACGCTCTTGTTGTCACAAGAGAACTGGATCCATCAGTTCGATTTGTATCAGGTCGTTGCGTGCGCCCGACCTCAGAATACAAAGTGTTTCAATCCAGAAATACTATAATCGATCCACAGATTTATCATATATCGTTCGAACGTACAAAGCTGATCTTTTAAGTCCTGTCTTTAACTTCAACCCTTTGCACTCTGATGTGGACATTATGAATTTAGAATCGAAGGCAAAATTAAAACAGATTTCGCGACGAATATGAGCTTTCCTTCAAACGTGTCTTTTGAAGATGATTCACACGTGAAATACGTAAGTTTAAGAAGATGTCACCATGATGCTAGGTGTATAGGGTACGAATGATGCATATGGAGATAATAATGCGGTATTCGCGAACACACAGAGGGAGAAAATTACTTGCATCTATGAACAGTTCAGAGCCAGGCACATTGCATACGTATTTACAGGCAAGACCTTCCGTTCGTAGACCGAAACATGAAGCACGAGCTCAAAGGACTATACCTCGGTCCAGGGGAACGCGATGGAAACAACGAACGTGCATTTCTATTCGGTATGATCAATTAATATCTACCACTAATACTCCAAAGCATCTTTCGCATTCTTTAGAATATCAATTTCTAAGATAGCCTTTTCGAGAAAGACACCTTTGAGCTGCAAAAACAAATAAAATCACTCGAGTACAAAATAATCTAGCAATCTAGAGAAATCTAGTAATCTAGCAATCTCTAGAAAACTCTCGTTAGACGAATCTCTGGTTTAATGAATTGAACCTCGTTCTCAAAAACGAAACTCGAACGGTACACAACGATTTTTCCGAGTAGCCGACGGAGCCAAGAATCTGATTAAAAATTACCCTAAATCGTCCCGCAGCGACTACATACAATATTAATTTCCCTCTCGAAGCTGACACTTCTTGTTAACGGATTAAAATGGCGTTACCGTAGCAGATCTGTTCGCGATTATATAAAAATAGCTGCACGCTCGGAGGGTCCATCATGCTCTTCTCCGCTCGGTATGTCCTTTGACCCGTCCTTCGTTTCCGTCGATCGGTCTGTCGCGACTCTGTTCGACTAAGTTCGGCTATTTACACGACGGTGCCCCTCTATATGGTTCTCTCTGTTGTCTCTATTTACAATAAAAGTAAAACGGTGCACGCGCGTCTCGGAAATCCGCTCGACGGCGTCGTCGAGCGTGCACTGGCGACGCTGCTACCGCGAGTCGTCGACGTACTCTCTCCACGCGCACGAATTGGCATCGAATTCCGGTCGCGCCGAACGAATGCCACGGAATTCCCTCGAGAACGGAGAATTCAGTCCCTTCCGAGAGGAAAAATACTCGGCCGACAAACGTCTCAAACGCCTAGCCCTCCCGGACGAGAGACCGCGGCATGATCAAATGCAACCGGAGCCGAAACCATACGCCCATACTGTCCCGAGAAGAGAAACCATACGTCGACGGTGACGACGCGCGATAAGGTACAAGTCGGTTCACCGCTCGATCATGCCCTTACCGACGACCGTGTATCATCCCCTCGACTCAAGGTCAGAGCGAAATACCAAAACGACCGTCAGACTTGCTTAGGAACTTGACGAGACTCACTGTTGGCGAGAGTGATCACTGTTGGCTTTCGCAGTGTACTTTCCCCACAGCCTCTTTTCAGTTTTTCTCTTTTTTCCTTTTTTTTCTCTGTTCTTCTGTTTCGATTAGAATGACAAAGAGTGACCCCAGAAACTGAAATTTGAAAGCCTCTTAGGCGCCTCTAAAACCTCTTAGAAACGAATTCGCTGGTTCGCCGGGGCGCAAAATGAAAACAATTAATTATCAACAGATGGATCGGATCGATAACGGGGATGTTCGTCGTGATGATCGTCGTCGCTGCGTTTCGCTCCGACGTCAAGTCGAACCGGACGGATGATACTCCGATGA
Source organism: Halictus ligatus (assembly GCA_028454255.1). Classification (NCBI taxonomy): domain Eukaryota; kingdom Metazoa; phylum Arthropoda; class Insecta; order Hymenoptera; family Halictidae; genus Halictus; species Halictus ligatus. Next base: position 1,687,227 of record CM052131.1, read on the forward strand.
TTTTGGTTGAAGGAGAGAACAGAAACATATTCTGCCCAGCGAAAATGAATTTGTCAGTCGGTAGCCTAAGCTACTTTGATGATGTAATACTCTGCGAGGGTACGCCGTTGGTCGCGGCGCATTCGACTTCGCACGGTAAGAAATACAGGGTGGCGCAAAAAAACGCGAAATCTGATCGGGGGGAGGCGATCGATTCGTTCAGAGGGAATAAATAATTCATCGATCCCGTTGAATTCCGGCTCGTTCGTTCGCGGATCGCGAATTCTCGTCCGCCGCCGACGCGCGTCCGTTTAAATAATACGATTCTAATCCTTACGCGAGAACGATAAATATTAAACTAACCGCGTGAACCGTTGATTCGCGAGAGCGGATCGCGTTCGTCGGGCCGGACCACGAATTCTGGAACACCCTGTGTGTTCACGCAACGAGTAGCATCATTGATACAAGATGCCGGTCACTCAAGGACAACGCGGGCGTCGTGTCCGCGCGACGCCTCGTTCGCCGCCAGAATCGAGGAATGTTTTGTTTCAAGATGAAACGCGCGAACGATCGCGGCGTCGCGCGCGCAACGAAGCTCGCCGAACGAACGAACGACAACAACAACAACAACGAAACATATTCGTTCGCGATGAATCCGGAAGATCAACGTTCGCGGACAAATTCTGTGATCGTTCGTTTCTGATTTTCGAACGGCCTGCGCGCGACAAAACGTGCTCGCGGAAACGATCTACGATCGCGTCGCGGTTGTCGATCCGACGCGACGACGACGTCGTACGTGGGGACAGTTTTTCACGGACGACGCGCGTCCGCGCAAGAAGAAGAACATCCTGTGTTGTCTCGTGGCGTGATATTTCGTGCAGCGAACGATTCCAAAGAAAAAAAAAAAGAAAAAAGAAAGACATTAACCGGCGCGTTGCGTTCCCACCGTGCGCATGCTGCGACATCCAATGTGTTTATCGCCCGGTGGAACAAAACACGAAGACTTGCCCCAATCTCGACAGGCCTCGGACCTGGCTGAACGCCGAAGAGGACGACCATGTGTGTATGTGTGTGTGTGTAAAGCAGGATGTGTCGAACGTAACAGGAGGTAGAGAGATGAACGCGCTGTGCGCGCGGTCCTCAGCCTGGAGTGGGTGGGGTCTTGTGTCAGTGAATATTAAAGTTGTACTGCTTACGGCTGGACGAGATACGGAGCCACCGGCTGACCGCCAGTGGCTCCGGGTGACAGTTCGACCAGGATATGTCCCCGAAATGGGGATAAGGTGAGGAGGCTGTCGTCGCCTCGACCTGTATCGCCGTCGACAGGTCCTGCTGGTAGTCGAGCTTGGTCCTCTTCGGTTGCCGTTGGCTCGCGGCGCTGTGGTGCGTCCCGTGGTTCATCAGTCTTTTCCCGTTGATCTGGGCCGGGTGCTGTTGCTGTTCGAGCTGCTCGAGCTGCTCGAGCTGCTCGATCGGCTCGAATATCAGGCTCGGCATCGAGGCCTGCACCTGGTAGCTCCTCGACGACAACGGCGAGTGAACGATGTTGTTCGAGCGCGGTAGCTGCACGACCAGCTGCGACTTCGTGTCCTTGTAGACCGGCGAGTAGATGGTCGTCGCGGCTTCCGGGTCGATCTCGACCGGCGTCTCCGCCTCGAGAACGGTCGAGACCAACGGGGGCTGCGTGCAAGCGGCTGGCAGTGTTGCTGGCACGACCGGTATCGCCGGGGACGTCGTGCTCGGTATCAGAGTGCCGACGGAGGAAGGCGATTCTTCGTTGGTAGCCGGCAAAGGCGACAACGACGGAAGAACCACCGATATCGGGCCCATCAACGAGCCGGACTGCGAGGAACCGGTCGAGTTCACTATGGACGACTCCAGGCTCCTCAGCTCCTCGTTCGCGAAGTCCTCTTCGAGCTTGGTCTAAAAAAGAGAATCGTTGGCGAGCCGCGGTAAATAATTGTAGAGCCCTTACGGAAGGTGTTGGCGTTCAACTGCCCGAAAATGAAACCATGCCTTACAGGTTTAGCGGAGCCATGCGGGGCCAGACACCGATAAAGCAAATCAACAGCCTGCAATAACAAAAACAGAAAACAGGTATCAACCGACACCCTTCTTTGTTCGATCTGCCGTCGCGGCTGACTCGTCTGGCTCGATCGATCCATGTTCGTCAGCGACGCTCGTCTAAACGTGCTTTTCGTTCTTTTGTTTTTTTCTCTCTCTCTCTCTCTTTGGCTTTTCGTTTTACTCTCTCGTCCGCCAGATCCCCGGAGTCTCAATTCTTTTCGAGCTTTACGCGGGAGGCTACTCTCGCGGCCCCCGTGTTCCGTACAGCGCGTCTTAAGAGATCTACGAAAACTAAGAAGGATATCCTAAACAGGGCATTGACTGATACCTGACGGCTAGACTACAAATCTTTATTCATAGCTCGTCACTCGACTCTGGATGTTTATGCATGATCCCCGAGTTCTTAATTTGCACGTTTCGCGTACTGCACCGATTTTGCATATCGTGCGTGTCTTTTGTATTTTTCTGTTAATGGTACAAAATGTAATAATGTACGTGTAGACGTTGACGTACAGTAGCGAGCAAAACTGAGTAACAGTAACGAGAAAACTTTTGAAAAATTAGATCGAATGACTTGAATGTGATTGAGAAGTTAGAAGTTTGAATTGGTTGGAATCGCAACAGAAATAGGAAAAGTTAGTTTTTTCAGCTTTTTTGTCTGAGCTTAAAAATAGAAAAATTGTTATTTTTCGCGATTTTCGACTTGAAATCGCACTTTTAATCGTTTAGAACTCGTAAACGACCAATATCGATGAAATTTTCAATGTGGATATAATTTTTTAAATTTTCAATATAGGCTCAGCTAAAAAAGCCAACTTTTACTATTTCTTTTGCAATTCCGATCAATTCAAACTTTTTTCAAAAATCTTTTACTCCTCGTCTAATAAACTAGTCCTTCTAACTTCTGAATAACATTCTAATCATTTGATCTAATTTCTAAAAAGTTATGTTGCTTCAAATAGTGTAGACTCAGTTTGCAAGAACCGTTCCAAATATATAAACTGTATAAAATCAAAGTTAGCCCAAGAAATTATAAAAAATGTACAAGTATGAATATGCTAAATCAATTTTATCCAATAACGTCCTTGATCGTTGGAAACCTTAGAAAATATTGATAAATCACAAATAACGATAAATATTATACAACTATTCCGTGTCATGTAATATTATATCAATGGCGTTCTATTGTACTATTGTCAATAAACATTCTTTATACTTTACATACTTTTTGCACACATCTTGTAGATTACATATAAAATTTGCATAAACATCCGCAGTCTATTCGTGAATATCGAACGAGAAACCAATGCGTCTCGAGATAGCTCTGATATTATTGAAACCGAGCAAACTGACTGATAAGTAAACTAACAACATTTTTCCAATGTCGCTTCGAGTCTAATTAATATCACGAACGATCGCCAAACGTCAACGATCGTTTCGAACGTGTTCTCGTGTATTCTGGATTCACCGGCGAAAATCAGAGCCTGACTTTCTCGAGGTTTGTTTGGAAAAGTGCTAATTTGCGTAAACATTTGCAGTCCATTGATGGCACTCTTGGTCGTCCGCACGCCATGGCTCGACTAAATTTTGATCCGCACAATTTCCTGATTTACCGTGCCACCTGTTGTCCCGGAGATCTAACTTCTCTGCTGGCGATACCGAAGCGATCGATATCTCGATACACGTTCGTGGAAATGGCGAATATCACGATCGCGAGGAGATTCGTACATTTCTTAAAGACGCCACGGAATTCCATCACACAGGAAGATGTACAGTAACGAGCGAAACTGAGTCTACACTATTTGAAGTTAACTTTTGAAAAATTAGAAGTTAGAAGTTCGAGAAGTTAGAAGGATTAGTTTATTAGACGAGGTGTAAGAAATTTTTGAAAAGAATTTACATTGGTCGGGAACGCAAAAGATATAGTAAAAGTTGGTTTTTTTAGCTTTTTTATCTGAGCATGTAAAAAATGTGTTCGATTCGCTTGAATAAATTATATCCGTGCTGAAAATTTCATCGATATTGGTTATAAACGATTAAAAGTGCGATTTTATGTCGAAAATCGTGAAAAATTACAATTTTTCCACTTTTAAGCTTAAGATATTGGTTAATTTGTTTACGAGTTATAAACGATTAAAAGTGCGATTTTAAGTAGAAAATTTTTACATGAACAATAATTTACACTTTTAAGCGTTTATAACTCGTAAACGAATTAACGAATTATCGGTGAGTTTTTCAGCATGGATATAATTTATTCGAGCGAATGAAATACACTCTTTAAATTTTCGATACAGACTCAGGTAAAAAAGCTGAAAGAACTATTGAAAGAACTAAACTACGAAAAACTAGAAAACTATGAAAATCTAGGCTATGAAAAAACTTTTACTATTTCTTTTGCGATTCCGACAAATTCAAACTTTTTTACACCTCGTCTACTGAACTAATCGTTCTAACTTCTCAATAACATTCAAGTCATTTGATCTAATTTTTCCAATGTTATGTTGCTTTGAATTGTGTGGACTCAGTTTTGCTCGTTACTGTATACGCTCGACGCTGAACCATTTCGAATCTAATTTAGTTAAACGAACAAAAGAAGGAAAGCCTCTTCTGGTTCACTCATAAAAATTTCGCGCGTTAGGCTTCGCGAGACTCTCGCCACGGTGACATAACTTTAACAAGCTTTTTCTACACTTTTAAGCTTTCCAAAGCCGTCGGACATTTCCATTCTGAAAATTCCGAATCCTGACAATCGCGTGATCAAATGTTTCCCATGGATTCGTAACGGAAATGAATATACGTGCGAGAGCCTATTGTTCCGACAGTTCCATTGAAACTGCGCAAATCTACATTCAATTCCGTTCCCAGCTGATTAATTTGTATCAAACACGTACGGATAATTATTACAGATCGCATCTTTGACAAAACGCACTATTCAAACGTTGACGGTACGTCAAATTCAATTAATTCGATCATTTCACGGACCTCCCGCTCGCGTGTTTTGCACCGATAAACATCCGAAAATGTACACACACACACAAATTCATGAAAATTCAACAATTACCAGACCATGCAATCACTTTCACAAATACACGATTACCGGGGGAAAGGGAAACACTTATTACTTGGAAAGAGGAGTAACAGAAAGAAACGAAAAAGGTGATTTGCACAAATAATCTGATCGAACTACGTTTGCTCCGAAATTCTCGCAAAAATACGAACGGTCGATCAACTTTCATAACGCTGGAAACTTTTCAACGTCATTGAGAGTTGTTGCTGGATTGAAACTGAACGTTTTTACCGCGGCGAATGGAAAAATTAGGAAAAAAAATCTTTCGTTTCCTTTGAGGCATACAAATCGCAAAAAACTTGAATGTCGTTTCAAGAGTTGAATTATCGTGGTAGCAACCCTTTCGCTGCATACTATCAATATGTTCAGGCGTGTTAATAATTTTGTGCTACATTCTCACAGATTCGCGCAATTTTTACAAAAATTCTCTATACTATCTGAAAATTCGATCATTTCTTGTTTACGATTTCAAAATGGGAACACTGCAATTGTATAAAATCCTCTCAGAACAAGACCAATAAGTTTATTACAAAGATTAACTTCAAGCTTAAAAATTGAGTTGATTAACTGCTAAGATGGACCGATTGTATTAACATTGTATTTGTGGACAACAATTTTATTCGGAATTTTAATATTGTATCCATATCATTGTGTTCATTGAAATCAACAAAAATCGATAACAAAAGATAGGGGAAGGGACCCAATTACTGTGGGCGCAGCAATTACCCATATTAATGCATTATTATTTATACTCATTTTTAAAGCATAAAGAATATTGAAAAAGAGATATTAAATTTTTTTCGTTAAAATCAGGTGATACATACATGTTATATGTCCCTTTTTACATATTCATTATACATTAAAAATAAGTATAATTAATATAGGCATAGTAGCTGGTACCCCCACAGTAATGGACTCTCTAACCTTATATACGAATTTCGTAAATCTAATATCAATATAATAAATACATTCAGAAACTGTTTTCGTTTCGCTAAAAGGTACTTATTGAAATACAATGATTGAACAAAAAAGAAAACAAATAATCAATCTTTCCAAAACTAAAAGTTACTCTAAATCTCGAGAATGGTAGTCTCCATGAATTTCTCCTGCGCAGCGAAAGGGTCGAATAAATCAATGACCTCTCTCTTTCTCGCTCAATAAAATACAAGTTCGTAGTTCTGGCGAATTCAAAATACAGTAATGCCTCGATACATGTAAACACGTTAAGACAATTCTTTGATCTCTTACAAAACATCTACACGACACTTTTTTGTCTCCAAATATTTTTAAATCCATGAAATTTTTATCAACATAGTCGTGACATTTTGACAATTTGGATCACATGGATTACTTGTTTAATTCGCGATACAGCAGAACCTCGATTATCCGAACCGCTTTCTGAATTTCTCTGGGTTGCAAATGTAACTAGTTTCATCTGAAGCACATGTAACACGGCTTATTGTTCAAATCAATAAAAATTTATCGTCACCTCGGCTAATCGAGGTTCTACTAAATCGTAAATTAAATAAATAAATAGGATAGAAATTGTACCGCGTTCGGTATCAATTTAATCAATTTAATCAGGAAAGTATTTTAAAGTTTCATTACTTGGAATCGGCTTGCTTGTTTCACCGATATCACAGTAATACAATTTTTTCTCGATATCTGTCGCAAATACCTGGCTGATAAAGTGTGAACACAATATACAGGTCGGGTACGACGTTTAGCGTGGATCAAAGAATAGTAATCACTCGGACTAAATGTTGACAAAACAAAAACCGAACAAACACTGCATTCGGACGCTTTTAAAGGACGCTCCCTTTTTTAAATATTGGACCGTACAGTTTTCCTTGTTTCTTTTTGAAAAGTTATAACAACTAGTTTCTTTCACGACGAGAAAAAAATGTTTGAAAAAATTGCAATTTGTAAAAATTACAGAGAAAATACTAAAAGTGGTTCACAACCTATTTATGTGGGCCTATATTGAAAACTTTGTGAAATACATTTCGTACATATTCTAAAAATCTCATCAAAATGATAAATGATTCGCTGTATCTAATGATGCATCGTGTTGCTTAAGGTCCAGCTATCCCAGGTGACCTTGATCAGGCCCAGTGTGCGTGTATCATGGTGTGCCGCACACAACGCTAGATCGTGCAAGGTTGCAAGGGTTCGGGAGGCGTCAAATCATTGTTCGATAATGCAAAGATGGGGCTTTTCAAGGGCGAAAAGCGTTAGATAAAAGATCAATCTAGCGCGCTCGATATAAGGCAGGTCCTACTTTTGCGTTTTCGAGCAACATTTTGCATTATTCGGTCGCATGATGCTTGTCAGAGATCCGAGCACGCGTGGCCGACAACGTAAACAACGGCGCTGCAGTAGCTTCGGCCCCGCGCGCTTAGGTCTCTCTGACAGACATCATGCGACCGAATAATGCAAAATGTTGCTCGACAACGCAAAATTAAGACCTGCCTTATAGCGAGCGCGCTAGATTTATCCTTTATCTAGCGATTTTGACCACTGACAAGCCCCATCTTTGCATTATCGAACAGTGATTTGACGCCTCCCGAACCCTTGCAACCTTGTACGCTCCAGCGTTGTGTGCGGCACACCATAACACAGGCACACGGCACGCACATCGAGGCGGATCAAGGCCACCTGGCAAAGCTGGACCTTAATATCACATGTTTCGCATATATGGAGACATGACCGTACCGCGAGTTGTACGCTCTATTGTGCAAGGAGTCACAGGAACCAGAAGACGAAGACTGTACCACGCGAAAAACAAGAAATCACACGGTGACCGGATCAGGGATGCAACAGAGACGATCGTAGGTGACCGTGGGACAGAGGTAGATTGGTGGCTCTTACCTTTGGCAGTGGGTACGTGTCTGGCAGCGAGAGAACAGGCGGCGAGCTGGGTGCGTCGGTGTCGGCGGTCAGGCCGGGGGTGTTCGGCGTTAGGGGGTTCAAGTTGGCGGTGGCCGAGGAGACGGTGACGGTGCCGGTGACGGTGACTTTCGCCGGCCGGTTCGGGACCTCCTTCGAGGCACGGTGGTCGGCGAGTAGCTTGTCGAAGGTTTTGCTCCTGCCGACGACCGTCCGTCGCAACGAGACCGTGTGCGCCTTGCAGGTGAGCGACCTGGTGCACGGTTTCCCGGTCTCCTCGTTCCAGACCCCGCAGTGCCGGTCGGGATCGTACTCGCGATCCTTGAGCAACGACCGGTCCGTTTTGAGCCTTTTCCGGCGAGGCTGGCCAGCTGTTCCCGGGCTTTTCACGGGACTCGAGGACACCACCGGCCCGAGCGAGTTCGTCGTCTGCACCGGTAGAGACTCGAGCGGCGACCTCGGCGACGAGTTCACCGGCAACGACGCTGACAAACCCGCTGGCACTATCGGCTGTTCCCCAGCTCGTTTCACGCTCGTGTGGTTGATCTTGTTCCCGGTGGTGATCTGCGACGGCTGTTGTTGTTGTTGTTGTTGTTGCTGCTGCTGCTGCTGTTGTTGTTGTTGTTGTTGCTGCTGCTGTTGCTGCGCCTTCTTCAGCTTCGACACCTTGCAGTACGGCGTTTTCACGGGAGGCTTCACGGCCGGGGTGGAAGGAGGCGGGAAAGTGACCGTTCCGGAAGGATGCCGACTTTCTGCAGCAGAACAACGGGAACACATTTAGAATATTCTCATGCAAATACATATAGGGACAACGCACCCCGAGCTAGATTTTCTCTAACCCTTTAATTACTGTTGCCTTTGAAACTATGCTTCCGGTGTACTGTTGAAACCTATAGGCGCGCTTGCATTACCTTGCTCGAGATGAACTGAAGGCGCCTACGGGCGTACAGAATAGGGTACACGTAGACACCAATGCAATGCGATTAGAAAATTGTTTATTACGACTGTACAGGGTGATTCATGAATACAGTCGAATACTTCGAGGAGTAAATCTACTAGGCAAAACAGGTAAAAAATGTCGTATGAATATATGATGGATATACCTTAAGATCCAGCTTTGCCAGGTGTGCGTGTGCCATGGTGTGCCGCACACAACGCTAGATCGTACAAGGTTGCAAGGGTTCGGGAGGCGCAGATTTATGGCTCGATAATGCAAAGATGGGGCTTGTCAGTTGTCAAAAGCGCTAGATAAAGGATAAATCTAGCGCGCTCGCTACCAGGCAGGCCCTACTTTTGCGTTGTCGAGCAACATTTTGCATTATTCGGTCGCATGATGACTGTCAGAGAGACCTAAGCGCGCATGGCCGAAGCTACTGCAGCGCCGTTGTTTACGTTTTCGGCCACGCGTGCTCGGATCTCTGACAAGCATCATGCGACCGAATAATGCAAAATGTTGCTCGAAAACGCAAAAGTAGGACCTACCTTATAGCGAGCGCGCTAGATTTATCTTTTATTTAACGCTTTTCACCCTTGAAGAGCCCCATCTTTGCATTACCGAACAATGATTTGACGCCTCCCGAACCCTTGCAACCTTGTACCTGGGCCACCTGACAAAGCTGGGCCTCAATTTTCGAGTTATGGTTGATTAACACTAAGCTAATGGAGCACTAAAAGTGAGTGCACGTCGCGTCGTAGCATTGAGTTTTCCACTGAATTGAACTCACGGAAATAAGGCACCGATTGCCCGAAATTTATTCTGCTTCGTCCCGATAGACATTATTTGTAAACATTAGGTAACGCACTAACACGTTCAGGCAGGAGGCATGCACTTCGAACATTTTCTTTAAATTAACCATATCGCAAAAACTAATTTCATATAACGTTTTTTACTTGTTTTGGTGTGTAGATATACCCCAAAAGAAGTATCGAAGTATTCGAATGTATTTATGAACCGGCCTGTATACGGAGGGAGGGGGGTGTTGTCCCATTCCAAGCCATTCCCTCGAATATCTCTGAAATTGTTAATGATATCGAAAAATGTCTCAAACAAAAGTTATATGCTTTCGAGGGGAGCACAATGCTACGTTAATGGTTTTTTTGTAGGTGGAGGAGTAGAGAGCGTATGAAGGTCACTTCGAATTTTTGTAATGGAACCATGTATGTTTTGATACGCCGATCGATACAGTTCACTGCTCCCCATAAAAGATTATTAACCTTCTTATATCGAAAAACCATTGGTTTAGATAATATTTCTATTCTAATACAACGAAATAGCACTGGAGGTGCAACATTCACTAGCGATACATTCTTTTTTAACAATTCTTATTTTGAAGCAATTTACTTTGAAGAAGGCTGGCTACTGGGCAGGAGACAAACTGAAGTTTATTTACTTTAACTTTTTTGTTTAGTTTAGGCTTAGAATCAACATCTTTGGTTATTAGCGACTAATCTTTGTTAGCACAATTTAGTGTTGGACAATCCCGAAAGATACGATTTACTGTCAATAAGATTCAGTGTTTTGACCATTTTAATATACTTTCTGAAAAATTTTGCATTTAACAATATATCTATCATCTATCATCTATCAATGTATTTAACAATATTTATCAAACTTTATCGAGTCGAAAGAATTAATTAAACAACCAAACGACCGATTTTTACAAAATTTTAGTATGATTTGATGCCGTAAAATATATTCGACGTGTATTCTTTTTATATCTGCAGCAGTCCACTTTGAAGAAACAATTTTATATACAGAACTTTTTAGCTTGAATTTTTTGTGAATTTTCGTTGCAAATTGTTGTTTTAAAGAATTCTTATACACTTAATTTTATTCAATTAGAATTTCATGTAATTCACTTAAGTTATTTCGAGGCAGGATGAAAATAGATTTTGTGTACAAACGCCCAGACAATGTTTGATAACAAAAACGCATTGCTTTGGTAAAGCTAAGCCGAAAAACAAATACAACAATAAAGAGCATGGAATACAGATTGCACACTTTTCTAGCATGGCTTATATGATCCTTTAGCATAAGATACGAATAATTTATGCACAGTTCCTTTCAAAATTTGTTCCAACAGAATTGAGCTGCAGCTTAAAACATTTATTAATAATATTAACATTTTCCGAGATATTTTACCAAGCATTTCTAGTTTCAAAAACTAATTTCACCTACTCAAAATATAGACTTGCAGATACAAAAAAATACTTGTCGAATACTTTTTTGAGCATTCCACTATACTAAAAGTACATAAGATCAGTATGTGTGTTGCTTGTCTGTTTTCACTTCTTAGGCTCAGAAAAGGTGCTTATGAATCTTAAATACTAAATCAGTACATTCAGAAAACTTAATAATATGCTTTTTGCATGATACTTGATTCGAGCATGAATTTGAGTGGATGATGCGCATATATCCATTGATGCTAGTTTCTAATATCACCAGTTTCTTCTTTTGAAATGGATCTTGAGAATGTGTAGATAAAATTAGAATAGTCTCCTTTGAAATGGCGTGTTTGTTCACATATCAAAACCAACGTAAGGAATAATACGTCTAAATAACATACCCATATGCTGAATAAGGGCTTGTGGTTTGACTATGGCATGGCATGTTTCGCATACGACCGTGTAAAAAGTATCTCTTTCTGGGCAGAATCCATATAAATCAATGTCTGAAACAAAAATTACCTAGTTAGAGGAAAACCGTAAATTATGCATGTCAGATTATCTTGTACTCAAGATACTGAATCAATACAGCACGTATTAAACATCAAAAAATCTTTACCTTCTGCCGCAAGGCGTGTAACAGAGGTGGAACGTTGACCATCTCCTTCGTCATCACCTAAAACAAACCAGGTCCTCTTATGAAACGCATAGTCAAACTGCACGATATAAATATATACTTTATCCAAAAATCATTTCAAATCTACAAAACGTATATCATTCACTTCGTACATTCTCTACATTCATTTATATAGAGAAAGAAAAAAAAATTAAGGAAAAGAAAGCATCGCATCTAATTCTTCATGTAAAATGAAACCATTCAAATTTCATCCATTATATTTATAACTACTGTGTCACTGCAGATTACAATTTATTCTATTTTTTCCTTGAAATCCCACCATCATTCATCCTTACCATTCACGAAAGCAAAATATGAAACAAAAAACCCAAACTTCCAGGTAAACAGCGTTTATTATGTTTATACTTTTTACACGTACAATCTCTCCAAAAAATATACCAGTGAAGGGGCGAAAGAGACGGAAAGATCGAATATATAACAAATAGGATGGTGAGCATACAGTAACGAGCAAAACTGAGTCTACACTATTCGAAGCAACATAACTTTTAAAAAATTAGATCAAATGACTCGAATGTTATTGAGAAGTTAGAAGGATTAGTTTATTAGACGAGGGGTAAACAATTTTTGGGAAAAGTTTGCATTGGTCGGAATCCCAAAAGAAATAGTAAAAGTTTTAGTTTTTCATAGTTTAGTTCTTTCAACAGTTTTTTCAGCTTTTTTATCTGAGCATATTTATTCATGCTGAAAATCTCACCAGTATTGGTTAATTCGTTATAAACGCTTAAAGGTGGAAAAATTGCCATTTTTTTTACGATTTTCGACTTAAAATCGCACCTTTAATCGTTTATAACTCGTAAACGAATTAACCAATATATTAAGCTTAAAATTGGAAAAATTAGAAAAATTGCTATTTGCACTTGAAATCGCACTTTTAATCGTTTATAACTCGTAAACGAATTAACCAATATCAATGAAATTTTCAGCATTAATATGATTTTTAGAAACACATTTTTTAAAATTTCCATATAGGCTCAGATAAAAAAGCCAACTTTTACTATTTCTTTTGCGATTCCGACAAATGCAAACTTTTCCGAAAAATTGTTTACTCCTCGTCTGATAAACTAATCCTTCTAACTTCTCAATAACATTCAAGTTATTTAATCTAATGCTTCAAAAGTTATATAGCTTCAAATATTGTAAACTCAGTTTTGCTAGTTACTGTATGTATGCGTGTATATACGCGTGCATATACATATGTGCATACATATATATATATATATAATAATTTCAAGGGCAATGGAGGGATCAGCGATCGCGTCCGCCGAAGATCGTTAGACCGGTGGATCGAACGTATGATCGATGTCAGACCGTGTCTGCGTGCCGTTTGTTTTTCACGGTCGGCATTCCGTCTCCGAATTACATAAGTGTCAAGTAGAAAGGTATACGACGAGGCTGGCGGTGGTTGATCGCGTATTTAGGGTCGATCGATTTCTCGCCGGGCGATCATCGGCGATTTTTCCTCGCCCGGTGACAAAAACGTTGTTCCAAGGGAGGGAGGGGGGGCGGAGTGGGGGGGTTGGCAGAGGGTAACGTGACGGGGGCCGTGGGTCAAGTCCGCGAACAAAGGGGCATCGGAGTTGAGGTTATGTGGACCGTGGCTGGACGCTCGCGGTTGTCGCGTCTCGAGGCGAGCGACAGGGGACGAGCGAGCGAGCTGGCGGACGGGCCTCTCGACGATTATTGCAGCGCACTTACTCAACGGTTTGTCTCGTCCGATTCTTTCGATCCAGCTGGACCAGGGCTGGCCGTGAAAGAATGTTGGGCTGTCACTTCCCGACATTGCCAGTGGCGCTCGCGTTGTGAATGAAACACGATGCGATTTCTCGTGTGTATATAGCGGGGCGAAAGTGTTTCGGGCGCCGGGCCGCGTGGACTGTCAGGTACGGCGGATCGCGTGCGGTCGTCTGCCTTTCGAACGACAGGCCGATTTCTCGGACACATTTAGCCCGGTTTGATGAATTACGCGGTCCGGTTTGATGAATGGTGGATCGAAAGCTACCGTGCGCGGATCCCGTCTGGCTCGGACCTGTCGGGAAACATCTCCGGTACTGTTCGAGAGATTTTGCGCTTGGCACGTCGCCTCCTTGCTCGCCTGCACGCCCGAGTACGAGTAACAACACACGCTTCGGCGTACCGCACTCGCGCACGCACGGTTATTACTGAGATTCTCGTCGCTGCATTGGACAGACTGGCCGTGACGTCACCGACGTGCAGCCGACCTACCCGTGCGCAACCCGGACCGCGATCCAATCGGACGCCGCCGTTTCGCACGCCGCGTCGCGCCTCGTTGTCGCACCTGATTGGCTGTCGCGCGCCGCTCAGCAGGTGGATTCAACGTTCAAATAGATCTTTCTCGTACGTCAAATCTGTTTCGGGAATAAAACTTTCGAGCACCGTGTGTACTTAGAATCTCTTCAGCTTCTCTTGGCGTGGAAGATTTCGTTGCGTACGCTTGTGCCTGTTTTAATTGTTTCGCAGGTAATTACTCGAAATGAGAGTCCGAAAGATTCGAAGCGGTTCGTTCGCAGAACGCCGCGCCGCACAGTGGTTCGGATTCGAAAATCGCGTGACATTTTTGTGTGACTTTTAAACCGTATGCGATGAAACTTGAAGCAGATAATGTTGAATTGCTAATCTACGGATAGGTTAAAGAAGAATTCTATCACAATTGTTGTTGTTATTATTATTATTACACTTTTTATTTTAACTACTTATTAATTCTAAAGCTTCTGCTCCATGTACTAGTCGTTTATGAATCGACGCTGGCATGTAATACCATTCATAATTTTGTACATAATATATTGCCGGATCTTGTGCACATTTTTGAAATTTTACGATGTCCACTGTCTAGGGCGATGAAATAATCTATAATAAAAAAAGATAGGTATATATAACATCGACCTCAATGAATTGTAAAATTTTTAGCCATATTACCATAAGAAACAAAACTTAAAACAAAACTGTACGAAACAAATTTTTAATACGCAGAAAATATTTCGAATGATCGCTATGAATGCTCGGACGGTTCTGATGCATTTATTAAACAAAAACAAATGAAACAAATTTAAAAAAACAACTCTCCTTGCAGAGTTTCATCAATTGGTACGATACTGCGTCTAACATTAATAGCTTTAAACAATAATAATTTGACCAGTGGGACAAGAGGGAATTCACTTATTCATTAAAATTCTTGAACTATAATAAGCAACGTATCCGAATATGCATAAATCTCAGGATATGTTTTGCCGTTTTTGTTTTATGTTAATTTGAAGTCTTATGTGCAATTAAGAAATAAAACCACCGTTAAAAATTTCTAGAAAAAATAAATCTACTTTGTTAAATGTATAAAGAAAGCATATTCCTTAGTAAGAATTTTCCATTACATAGAATTATTATTGCACACTCATTTACAGTTAATATAATTACATTTTTTCGATTTTTGGCACTTTAGAGAGTGCCTCCATGGCCAAATTTTTTAACGAAAATCTAAATTTGGTTACTAATGCATGTGCAATGGTAATTGGTCACAAAAACTTAAATTTAACAATGAAATGAATAAGTTGAAAAACAAAACAATTAGTTTTATGCATAAAAACAATTGTTAAATGATTTTTAAACGAATAATTATATGCATTTCCTGCTAATAAAGAGTTCTGCGAAAGGAAATTTTCGTGCATCGTCAAATAAAAATGTAATGAGATGGTCTCTTCGACGGCCGACGCGCGGACTGGCGGCCATACCTGCCGTTGCATTGTTATACTATAAATGCGATCGTTACCTGATTTAATACCCGTGCAAATTATTTGGTAACGGGACTCTTTGTCGATAATATTAATTGTTGGAAACATTTACCAGCACTGCTCTACTGGAACACGTTCCACTGGAAAATTATATACGGTATTAAGTGTGAAGGACGTGTACTATGTTTTGTAATCAATAATTAAATAAATTACCCAGGCGAACACTTGAAGCTATATACCCTAATTTTTTTCAAATTTCTCGATTTTCCTTTCCTATGAAAATACTGCATTGCTTTAAAACAATTGTAAAATGAATGGTAAAAAAGATCCATTTTAAACTGAAATAATTTGTTATCAGATACATTTATAGTTTCACCACAATCACCTGAAAACTCATTTTTATTGATTCTCTAGTTCATCCGTTATCATTTAACGAACAAACCTGGACTCTTTATGTTACCCGTCCGAAAAACTAACAATTCTTAATATTTCCATAAATCCTTAGATATTCGCAAAAGACATTCTAGACTAATTGCATGCAAGACTAATTTTTTTCAAATTTCTCGATTTTCCTTTCCTATGAAAATACTGCGTTGCTTTAAAACAATGTAAAATGAATGTAAAAAAGATCCATTTTGAATGAAATAATTTTTATCAGATACATTTATAGTTTCACACAATCACCTGAAAACTCATTTTTATGATTCTCTAGTTCACCGTTATCATTTAACGAACAAACCTGGACTCTTTATTTACCCGTCCGAAAACTAACAATTTAATATTTCATAAATCCTTAGATATTCGCAAAAGACATTCTAGACTAATTGCAGCAAGATAATTTTTTTCAAATTTCTCGATTTTCCTTTCCTATGAAAATACTGCATTGCTTTAAAACAATTGTAAAATAAATGGTGAAAAAAAATCCATTTTAAACTGAAATAATTTTTATCAGATACATTTATAGTTTCACTATAATCACCTGAAAACTCATTTTTATTGATTCTATAGTTCACCCGTTATCATTTAATGAACAAACCTGGACTCTTTATTTTACCCGTCTGTAAAACTAACAATTCTTAATATTTCCATAAATCCTTAGATATTCGCAAAAGACATTCTAGACTAATTGCATGCAAGATTAATTTTTTTCAAATTTCTCGATTTTCCTTTCCTATGAAAATACTGCATTGCTTTAAAACAATTGTAAAATAAATGGTGAAAAAGATCCATTTTGAACTGAAATAATTTGTTATCAGATACATTTATAGTTTCACCACAATCACCTGAAAACTCATTTTTATTGATTCTCTAGTTCATCCGTTATCATTTAACGAACAAACCTGGACTCTTTATTTTACCCGTCTGTAAAACTAACAATTTTCAATGTTTCGATAAATCCTTAGATATTCGTCCGTGGTTTTCTATGACGACGACAACGTATTCAAATTTGAGGATAATCCGAGACTCTACTTCGAAAAGTGTCCCATTTCCGTTGCGGAATACAATTTTAGGATACAGTTAATGTGTTAGGTTAATAACCTGAATCGAAATTACTTTATTGCAGCGGACCTTGTCGCAGTCTGACCCCCAGGTATTGCGACCCAGGCTCAAGTCCGAACGCAGGTAGCACGACTCAGGCCCGACCGTGCGGTTCTTCGGAGACAAAAGTTTGAACTTGCTGATGGATGGACTGCCGCTTCGCCAAAACCGTATAAAAGCCGACCGAAAAACTCGACACGATCGGCCTTGACCAGAACACAACGAAACGCTGACCGTCGGGACTCCGGCATTTTGTATTTCGTCAATCAAATGAAACGCGAACGCGTATATCGAACGCAAAACGTATACCAGTTATCGTGTATCAGTTCAGTCCTCGTATCAAGGATTTACTATCCTCGATAAGTCACTCCGCCATTCATGAGAAAGCCACATTTTTTTTTTTGTAAATGTAAAACACATTTTCGAAACTTGATAGAAGTGAAGAATAACTATTTATTCTGACATTTTAAAGTACACTTCCGATCAAAATATTATTTTATCTGTGGTATTATTAGCATCGTATTGCGTCATAACAATATGATATTAGAATCTCTAGATAAAAAGAAGAAAACTCCTAATCAGTCGAAAATAAAGCTGAACACAAATACCAAATATTCTCTTCTATACTACGTAAAACAGATTTATAAAAAGCCATAAGCCGAGACGTCAGCCTTGAACCTGTTTATTACCACACTACACTTCCGCCATTCCAGTCTCTAATTAGAATATCTCATTGGAGGATATGTAAGCATTCATGAAGAACTCAGGCGGAAAATTTTATATCTATCGATCAATTATGTCATGAGGTGTCGTGGGAATGACTCAAGGTCTCTCGTCATAATTTTTCAATCGTTTACTGTATTCAATTTTTCAACATAAAAATGAATAATATTTCTTATAAATACGTAAATGTAAATGCGTGAACATGGTCGTTGATGGAAATGCTTCTAAATGCCTTTTTACAATAATTCCTCGAGATCGTCTATATTCGACTCCGCGCATTAAGAGGTGATTATTTAATTGAATGCTATTTCCGTAGAATTTTTTCGACTTCTTTTTACAGGAAAACACAAACTGGTTTCATAAACTGTTAGTCAGCAACAAAGATTCCAGGGGCGCTCGGATCGATTCCCTGACTGTTTAAAAATTGAAATAATTTATAAAAGATAGATCGAAACGCGTTCATTTTCTTATCATGATCCTCCGAATTATCTATTTTCTCGATTATCGTTGAACGCAAACTTCGGACCCGTATTTTAATAAGTCTTGGGAGATTACTCCTGTGTCGGTACAGTAGATCTCGTCGTTTCGCGAAAGAGTAAAGCGTAACCAGCAGAATCACGATGGCAGTGCTGTCGCCCCGCGTGAACTTTTCCAGTTTCTTGAAAATAACAGTTTCTCTCTCTCTCTCTCTAAGATCTATAGTTCGTCTGCGTCCGTGTGGCTGGCGCAGCTGTTTGAGCTCGGTGTCTCGTATCGCCGCGGTGCTCCTGAATTTGAATCCAGTTCAAGTACCAAAATGGCTGCTTCTCTCTCGGCCAGGTCTTGATCCGGTTAATTAGTTCAATGTCGCCGAGTGCATCGACTGGCAAGTCGAGCGGTATCCCTGTGGTGGTGCTCGGGAACGAGCTAACACGATTAACCACGTTTATTCGATTTTCCAGAGACGATGCTCCTGCCGCTGCTTGCTGCTCTTCGAGGTATTGCGGTAGAACCTGAGGGTAGCGACTTCGATCAGCACTTCCAGCGTAGGGTGGCCTCTGAGAATGCGCCACGCAAACGACGGCGAAGAATATTGCAACGTGTTTCATCTGTAATAAATTCACGAATTTCGTATTATTCCCTGAGACATTTTACGACCAGCTAAAAATGTTTACGGAAATTTTATTTCGAGGAGAATTAGTGAAAATTTACGACTCTTAACTTTATTCTCTATTTCTTTCAGAACCGAGTATTAAAAAATAATAAATGCTTGTCGTTGCTGACAAAAATTGAAACGTCTGAAATGAAACTTTTCTCTTTTATTCTTACACTAGAAGCTATTATCTAAAATGTAGCGTGGAATTTTGAAGATATTCAATCGTTTACAGAAATTAGAGAAGTTTGAAGTCGCTCTTTACGTTGAAAAGTCAACTTTAATGATTTATAAGTCGGAAAATATATTCAAGATATCGAGATTAGTCCTACGCTACATTTTAGATAATAGTTTGAGAATAAAAAAATTGTTCGTTCAGTCGTTTTGATTTTTGCCAGTAATAATTCGAGCGCCCACTATATTTCCTTTCTACGACCTGATACCATTTTTCGTTGAATATCATTTCATTGCAAGGAAAACATGTTTTAAGTTCACCACACTTGTTATGAAGGAATAGAAAAATGTCTGTGTCCTGTGACCTTTTTAAAAGAAGTTCGTTATCCACTTTCATAATTACAACTTCTTTCAAATGTGTATAGACGCATATTGTTCTGTAACAATGATAAAACTGAATCTATTTAGACTTTCTGCAATGTTTATTGCAATATGTGCTTCAAGAAAGAATTTCTGATGAAATAATTTTCATAATTTCAGCAATCACGAAAACAACAGTAGAACCCTATCGTTTCGACAGATTCGAAATGTTTATTTATTTTGACAAAGACCCTTCTTCGCTCTGACACAATTTTATATAATATATTAGTTCGTTATCGCGCGCATGATATATCAGATAAAAAAAGTTATCCTGTGTTAACTATACAGATTATAAACTATCTACACGAATTTCAAACGAAACTTGAAACGATCTTTGGTTATAATTATACTGCGGAGCTTCACGCAAAATGAAAATTATTAATTAATTAAATTGAAATAGAACTTTCGTTCTCCCTTTCACAATTTTAATCTAATTCAACATCTGATACATTAATGTTCTTAAATTCCTTTAATCAGTTCACTGCTTCAAGTTGCGTTTGCTCATTCTTGTCATAAATAAACTGCGGATTTTTATTCAGAATAATAATTGTGGCCATTCATTTCAAGCTAGCAGCTACGCAGGAAAAGTACAGTCAAACCTGTTTTTGTG
>CM052131.1:1716545-1730464 GCA_028454255.1 Halictus ligatus
CAATAGTGACTCGTGGATAGTAATAGAAAGGGAAAGCGTCTCCTCTCATCTCGCGCAGAAACATCCGCGACGTGTTAGATAAATTTCTTTTTATTTAAATTACGGTTACATTAAATTATACCTACGGCGTGTCCGCGTGAACGCGCGCGTCCACAGTTTTACAGCGATCATCGTAAGTTTAGATTGATTGACGGGTTGATTTAAAAAAAAAAAAACAAACAAAGAAATAAGGAAGAAAACCGTGTTTTCTTCGCGCGTGATCGACAGCATCGATCGTGGATCACCGTGGACTCTGCTTCGTGGAATCAAGCGGCTTCTATACAGTGACGAGCAAAACTGAGTCTACACTATTTGAAGCAACATAACTTTTTGAATATTAGATCAAATGACTCGAATGCTATTGAGAAGTTAGAAGGATTAGTTTATTAGACGAGGAGTACAAAATTTTTGAAAAAAGTTCGAATTGCTCGAAGTCGCGAAATAAATAGTAAAAGTTGGTCTTTTTAGTTTTTTTTATCTGCACCTGTATTGAACATTTCAAAGATGTGTTTGATGTGATTCGTTATAAGTTATGAACGATTAAAAGTGGGATTTTAAGACGAAAATCGTGAAAAACGGCAATTTTTCCACTTTTAAGCGTTTAGAACTTAGAAAGAATTAATTAGGACTTAGAACTTAGTTAAGAATTAACCAATATCGATGAAATTTTCAATACAGGCTCAGATAAAAAAGCTGGAAAAACAACTTTTACTATTTCTTTTGCAATTCCAAGCATTAAAAATTTGTTTCCCAAAAAATTTTTCATAACTTGTCCATAAAGTGATCCTTCTACCTTCAAGTAAATAACATTCAAGTCATTTGGTCTGGTTTTGTAGAAAGTTTTTAAAAATCTAATTTTAAGGATCTAATTTTTAAATGTTGCTTCGAATAGTGTAGACTCTGCTTTGCTCGTTACTGTACACGTGACTAATCCTTACGGTCTAGGTGTGCAGATTGCAATCGGCCCTCGATAAAATGTGTGCTTTGCCCATGACGCTCGCGGCGACGACTAACTTCCTCGGCGTGTCTTCGGACACCTTCTTCGACGTTTAACTCTTTCAACGCGACGCTGCACAGCGTATTTCTCTTATAAAACAGAGACCTGACTTACCGACCGCCAACTACTCGACGCTTGCGCCGTGTAAACAAGAAGCGAGGCAGAAGACGAGACTATTCTGACCATCGGCGTATACAATTAGGTCTCTTCTCTCGTCACCATTGTTTATTGGTCTGAACGTTGCCGTTGTTTATTGGTAATCGGTAGGCTGCGGATCTTTATCCAGAATAGAAAATGTCTCCTTCAATCGCAAGAAACTGGAGTTAAATGAACATTATGTATTACATTAGAAGTTCTCCTCTTCAGCTTTTACTGTTTTCGATTTGTCTCGTTCATTTTTGTCATAAATGCCCAAAATCTGCAGTACAGTAATCAGCTTCTTTTTTTTTTTTAAATCAATGATTTACTAACCATGTACGATTCATTTAATTCTCCTCGTGCCAATTTCGAGATTGCAGCTGTCATTTATCTCGTCAGTTAGACAAGATGAAGGATTTTCGACGGGGTTCGCATAATTTTAATCGGCAGACTGCGGACTTGATGGATATCCGACAAAAATGCATCGACAACTCATTCGATCGATTTGTTTATCGTATTCCCGAAGAGTTTCACCTTTTGAGGGAATAATCGATATTAATTTGTTAATGCAACGAATACTCCCGTCTCTTATATTCATAGCTCGATTAATTAACACACATCTCTGTGTAAATGCATTCTTTTACAGTTAAAGCACGGCGGCACATCGAAAGAGTTAAACGTTCGAATCCGATCTCTTCGGATCAGGACATTCGGATCGTAAGATCGAAATCCTGATATTAAATAAGAAATGCAGCTCGGTACAAATCGTAATTATCCGCTCGTGGAATGGATAACGTTGCTCAACTAAAAAGTAAGGTAAAAAGATGTGTATAAATACGTTCGACGTGTCCCTGTCTCTTCGAGAAATGGCGCGTGTCTTTACCATCTGCCATTTTCTCTTTCGCAACGCGCGACGTTCTCGAAATGTCCGAAATCGTTTCGGTCGATTGCACTTTCATACGTTTCCCGCCTATCTACGCTCGATAATTCGTCTAACGATTTAGAGTTAATTTAGTAGAGAAGTACATCGAATACGATCGCAGTAAATGGTGCACTAACTTCGCCTCCGAAACGTAGCCTAATCATACCGGAATACTTGGACAGCGGTAATTACACGCGAGAGGTTAATTTCCCGTGATTTAATCGACTCGCACTTTGAGATCGAAATATTTTCGTTGGTTTCGCCGCTCGTCGTAATCGATTAAACGAAACAGTCAATGTAAGCCGACGAAATACAGGGTTTACTCTATATATGTCCGGAATGGCTATCCGATAAAAGTCAAGGAACTACGCTGCAACTGGAAAATATTTTCAACAGTCTTGTTCGTTGTTACCAATGAAATGAAGCAATTAAAGTACCCGCGTAGTATGAAGCCAACGAAATACAGGGTTTACTCTATATATGTCCGGAATACCTATCCGATAAAAGTCCGAGAACTATCCCCCACTGCCGCGGTTATATATACCTTGTAAAATACCAAGAAGCTGCAGAGGTTAGGTCGCGAATCTCTTGGCGGATATATGTCCGCGGCCAGACTCGTGTTTTGGACATATATCGAGTGAAAATTGCATGGACTTGCACTTTGCAACTGGAAAATATTTTCATCGGTCTGGTTCGTTGTTACCGATCAAATGAAGCACTTGAAGTAACGTGAAGTGAGTAAACTGTAAGCATCCAATCGCGATTGCGCTCGATTATTATAATGGCACGATTACGATGGTCATTGCGCGAATTTATTGCGTCGAGCCTGGTGGAAAAATAACGTCGATTCTTAACAGTGCGACGAGATAATTTGAAACCTCCGCGTGCCCTACAATTTATCGTAAATTTTTACGTTGCAGCGTGTCGACCGCTAACGACCTTGATTATTCGGATTACAATTACCAGGAAACTTTGCGAACCTTCGTCGTCCCACCGGTTCAATTAATTCTTAATTTTAAGACCGAGCGTACATATTACATTGTAAATTTGACAGACATGTTTTACGCAGACGGTTGCGCGTATACACTTTCTAAAATCAGACTCAAGCGTGTTGTTCAACCAGTTCGCCGCCAACTACACTTGTCTGTTGATTATCGACCTCCTGTGTAAAACTATGCCCGAGGAGGATGGCAGCGAACCCGTTGAATTACAATTTTCACGGACACGTACCTCTTTTGATAAATCGATCCAACGTGTAAGTAATCGTAATTGGCAGTTCGAAATCTTTCTATTGGCACTAGACAAAAAAGAACGACATTAGTCCTCCCGAGCACGTCTTAGAACACGATTCAAACGGTTATAATATACAACATCCGAAAAAAGTTCGTCTGAAAAACCTCTGCTCAAAATTTTCGCCGTAAAAATGATACATTCAAAGACGAACACTCTGATATTCGGGCAACAGCCCCGTGAGCAATTGTTTAAACGCGTTCACAGTTCTCTTAGTCGTATGCGCTTAGCTCGACGAGAATTGATTGACTGATCGACGAGGAAATTGTCATTGTAAAATTCATGACAATCCGCGATATCGAATACGTGTATAGATCTCAAGTGTGGCTCGACAAGTCCTTTCTAGGCACACGGCATTTTTCAGACTTGTTCGAAGGTCTAAAAATCCTGGACATCGATCGAACAGCTCAACCATGGCTCCTCGTGACCGTCCTAGACCAGGTGCACATGGTCCGGAAATTTTGCAGGATGAAATTCGTCCTCGTGACAGAGGGACAGGCTCTTAGGACAGAGCATGACAGCAACCAGTCCTCTAAGATCTCTAAAATGTGATCAGCTGATCAAGGCGTACCAACCCAAAGAGGAACTATACTACCTTCATGCTATGTTACGCTTTGCCTTTTTTCTAGACATTTTACGTCTTAAATAAGTATGTAATCAATTAAAAATGCATACCACCGTGTTTGTACATGTCTTTGCTACGTCTGTCACTAAATCTCTCGAAATTAAGAGAATCTCTCTGCAATATTCGTATATGAACTTGCAAGGGTCAACATCTTGACAAATTGACGCTTCAATATTGCAATGAGCAGTCTAAAAGTGGTCGATTCTGTTTCCAAAAAGTCCAATCTACGTCTGTATGGAGCCCAAATTGCGAATTTCTACCTCATCCTGGAGAAATTTGTAATATTCGACGGAAAGTTCGAATTCTGAAGTAAGTATGACGAAACAAGATGGCTGCCGCTGAGAGATTCTCTTAATTCCGAAAGATTTAGTGTTCTAATACAGAGGTAGCAAAGACCTCAAAATAACAAAGAGTCTAGAAGAAAAGGTCCCCTTAAGTTGGTACCCTTGGAGGGTGCCAAAAGGCCCAACCATCGGAACTTCCCCGATCTGTGCTTCGCCGGCTTTGACACCGCCATTAACACAAGCCCAGCTCGAGAAAGGGGCTGCTCAATAAAAAACAACGGACATCCAAGGTTCCGACAAGCCATGATCAAAGAGCTATGCGTACAACGAGGAAAAGAAAGGATGCAAACACGTCCGACGAGGCGCGCGCCAGAATCCCGTCGCTGTAGGACAGTGTAGGACACGGTAGGGGCCCCTGAGCTGCTTGGTTCCCCCACCAACGTCTCCTTCGTCGAGCACGCATCTCTGCTGCGCACCGGTGCCTCGCGGGTGTGGATAGATAGCATAAGCCAGGATAGATTAGCATGAGGCACGAGATACCGCTGCGCAACGGAGGTGCCCCACTACATGACAGAAACGTTGGTGGGGGAAGCAGCAATTTTACAGCAAGCTGTAGGATATATAGCAGAGGATGACCTTGAAGATACAAGAGAAGACGCCACTGAATCAAGACAGGAGAAAGAAGAAGAACACTCTGCAGAAAA
This sequence comes from Halictus ligatus, assembly GCA_028454255.1. NCBI lineage: Eukaryota > Metazoa > Arthropoda > Insecta > Hymenoptera > Halictidae > Halictus > Halictus ligatus. Next base: position 1,721,545 of record CM052131.1, read on the forward strand.
GGGCCAACATGGCGGACATGGAGGTCGACACTTTGGGGTTAGAATCCCCTCGGACAAGCAAATTCAAGCAGACATCGGTGCTGGTACGACAGAGCAACCTGTCTGAAGAAGCCGCATCGACATCCTAACCGTAACCGTTGCCCTAACCAACATCCTGCCCAACAATATTCTTTACCCTGTGTAAGCTAGTAGGAACCTTCGTCGAACCTTAGCGAATGACTTTCTTATTCCAGAGTATCCTCTTCGGGGTGCGTCACGATATTCGTGAAGCACCTCTTGGATTTTGATCTTCGGGATTGCCCGATGCAATCGGTCATCGGAAAAGTATGCGATCGACCTGCTTATATACACGGTGGGCCAATAACTATATCCAGTCTCCATATTGCCATTATTTGTAACAATATGAAAAAATGTTATATAGAAAACTTACACGGTATAGAGGGGTACATATTGTGACAGAAATATTTTCTGCGTGGGTGGAGGCATAGAGGAGATTTCAAGGTCAAATCTATTTCTTTTGAATGGAATGCTATGTTCTTATCACGATGTGATAGCCAGTGTTGAGATGAATTCAGCGAGTTGTCAATGAAGGTGATGCAAGGTCAAATATGGTAGTAAAATAAACTTTATTATATTGCAGGAGATGCTCGAATTGGTGACAGTTTGCGTCGACGCAAAGTTGCAATCTTCGTATGTTAGTGTCACAATATGTCCCCCTCTAAGTTTTCTATATAACATTTTTTCATATTATTACAAATAACGGCAATATTCGAACTGGCCACAGTTATTGCCCACCCTGTATTTAACGCGACGCTAATCATTTAACTACTAGGCGAGGGTGCATTCATTTGACAGCGCTGACCGCGTTGTGGCGCGTCAATCGTCGGATCAAACGAAGCTCAATTTTATTCGAGTATGTTGTAAATATCGATTTGATCTCCATCGAACATTATATAGTTAATGTATACTCAACCCTGCTCCGTTCTGGGCTCTGTTTCGACCCCGTAAAAAACATTTCCAACTCTTCGGCCCTACTATAGTTCTCCACTGCCTTCTTATTTACAGTCAATCATAGAGGTACGAATTAAATAAATTTCAAACGTTTAAGAAACGGCAAAGGGTTCTGTATATTACACGTATGTTCGTTAACTTGTCAGCTGAAATTGCACATGCTCTGATATAGAAAAAAAAAATAACATACGTGCGTGGTACAACTCACACAAAAATACGAAATCGTAAAATTTGCTGTACGGGCCCGAAAAAGCATATACAATCGTAAAATTCAAAATTTTCTTAGCGTATACAGATCTCACAGATCTTTGTATGCTGTTATTTTCAGTTTACTGATTTCTATTTTACAAGGAAGATTGTAATTTCTCCGGAACACGTTCAATCGTACCTAATGAATCAATCGACGACCATGGAATATCCGAACCCTCTGCTTCTTTATTTCAAGTATTTCAAGTTCATTCGACAGTTGCGTGTACACTTTCCTGCGTATCTGTACGCACTCGAATTTTCGGAATCCGTTTAAAACACCAACCGGCACGTTAATCGACAACTGTAAAACATTCGAACTCTTTGCTCCATTGTTTCAACGATTCTGCGTGTATATCATTTCCCGAGTGTCCGTACGTTCCTTCGAGTTTCGACGAGTAGAAAAACGTTGTCAATGAACGGTGAACCGTCGCATGATTAACCACTTCGCGTCCACGGACGAGTTATCTCGCGAACAAGTTTCGTTCGTAGGTTGGCCGCGAGATGGCTCGTCCGTGGCGCGGCGCAAGCGACGTTGCGTCGCGAGATGACTCGTCCGTGTCTGCGGTTATCGTGCGCAGGCTATTTCGTCGCGAGATAACTCGTCCTCGAAGCGGTTGGATCGACTATTGGCCGAGAGGATGCCCGAAAATCGGTTTGCACGCGTGCCTGCGGCCACGCGAGGGCGACACATGATTTCGACAAACTTTGGAGAAGGAGAATCGCATATCACACGGAGTACAATCTTGTACAATCAGTTCTCGCTCGCGCGCGACCAGCCGAGCGTGTTTACGTCCCCCTGTCGGTATCCTCGGGATGAAAGCGTGGCGCGAACGCGAACGCGCGCTGCGCTGGTCGTCCGTTAGGTTCGCTGCGAACCTAATTGTAAATTCGCGGTTAGGCCCTGGCCCGGACACGGCGCTGGAACGAACATGAAGACACGAATTTGTTGGACCGCGCGGTTCTAGCCCCCTATCAAGATCTACGCGGGATGTGGGTTCTTCAGCGTGCCCTTCAGCGTGTCCTTCCCTGCGCAAGAACTTGGACAAACGAAAAGCAACGAACAAACGGCCAACAAACCATGTCACCGTTGGATGTCTCTTTGCATCTCTTTCTCTGTTTTTGTTTCCCTGGTCGCTCCTATTTTTCTCTCTCTCTCTATCTATCTATCGTTCCCTCGTTCTGATTTCGTTTCGGCAAAAACAAGCTACCCTAACCTAGGTATATACAATCGTTACGTTCGCGGAAGAGACACACGGCCCGAAAACCGTAACTCAGTCGACAGTTCTGATACACCGAGATGGCGGCGGCACGGCGGTCAACAGCGGCAGCCGGACGACATTATTGCCCGTTGTTGATGTTGTTCTGTTGCTTCACGGAGTCCATGTTCGGGACGTAGTCCATCGCCATCAGACAGGCGAACACCGTCATCACCATCTTCGGTTTCACCTCGGTGATGTCCTCCGGCAGCGCGTAGACCCGCGCGCCGCATTTCCGGGCCAAGGATATCGCGTACTTCGCGTTGTCCAGGTTTGCCTGCAACAAACAACCGGGGAGGGTCCGCGATTAGTCATGCCGATCCGACACAAGGCTGCTTGGGCAAGAACGTGACGACACCGACGGCGGAACATCGTCGAGAAAACGAGAAAGAGTTCGCACGCCTTTCGAAAAAGGAAAGGCCCTCCGCGAATTCTTTCCAGAAGATTTTAATATTTTTGAAGTGTTGGGGGGATCTGTTTGTTGGATAACCTTGCAAACGAATTATTTAAATGTGAATGAATTATTGTATGAATAATATGAGTATGAATTATATTGTTATATGAATTATTATATGAATTATATTATTATATTATGAACGAATTATTTATATTATTAAGATTCGAAGGGAAATGAGAAGAGTACGATTTTTAACTTTTCTATCGGAACCTATAGTGGACATTTAAAAAATTGTTTGTAGCTTTTGTAGCTCTTGACAAGCTGTGTTTTGTACTGGCGTGCAAAATTTAAGGATTAACAAATTTTGGCTAACAATAATCGTACAGAGATGAAGGAGGGGCCATTCTAAAGACGAGACCTTCAATCTTCAGAATTGAATTGAATTGATTTCATTAATTTCAAAACATTTTTAACGTCTGCACGAACGTTTGAATTATGTAAATATGAAATTACGAAGGGAAATGTGAACAGTACGATTTTTAACTTTTCTATCTGAACCTATAGTGGACATTTAAAAAATTGTTTGTAGCTTTTGTAGCTCTTGACAAGCTGTGTTTTGTACTGGCGTGCAAAATTTAAGGATTAACAAATTTTGGCTAACAATAATCGTACAGAGATGAAGGAGGGGCCATTCTAAAGACGAGACCTTCAATCTTCAGAATTGAATTGAATTGATTTCATTAATTTCAAAACATTTTTAACGTCTGCACGAACGTTTGAATTATGTAAATATGAAATTACGAAGGGAAATGTGAACAGTACGATTTTTAACTTTTCTATCTGAACCTATAGTGGACATTTAAAAAATTGTTTGTAGCTTTTGTAGCTCTAAGTAAGCTGTGTTTTGTACTGGCGTGCAAAATTGAAGAATTAACAAATTTTGGCTGACAAAAATTGGCTAATAAAAATTTTACAGAGATGAAGGAGGGGCCATTCTAAAGACGAGACTCCAATCTTCAGATCTACCTTGATTTAATTAATTTCAAAACATTTTTAACGTCTGCACAAACGTTTGAATTATGTAAATATGAAATTACGAAGGAAAATGTGAACAGTACGATTTTTAACTTTTCTATCTGAACCTATAGTGGACATTTAAAAAATTATTTGTAGCTTTTGTAGCTCTAAGTAAGCTGTGTTTTGTACCGGCGTGCAAAATTGAAGAATTAACAAATTTTGGCTAACAAAAATTTGCTAATAAAAATTTTACAGAGATGAAGGAGGGGTCATTAATTTCAAAATTTTTTGAACGTCTGCATGAACGTTTCAATGTCCAAAATTTACGAAGCAAAAATGTAGGTTCACTTTCTCAACCGTTACATAGTGAAAAAATCTTTGTTGGAAGAAACAGTGATTAAAAATGGCAAAAATCGAGAGAGACTGTGGTTCAAACAAATCGCAAGCCCTAATTTTTACATCGTTTAATGCCTGTGGGTTTTTGAAGCGTTAATCGTTTAGATATTAAGGAGCAAATAAACCCTTAATAAATCCCATAATTCTTCCTTTGAAATTCGGAGTTGTACATAAAATTATATTACGGGAAATCAAAGTTTAAGAAGCCGTTATATATTAAAAAAGCTTTGCGCACAGTTCCTTCGTAACCATTAAGGCCAGCGATGCAACGAGGGTTCGTATTAAAAACAAGAAACTCGAGACCACAGTTAGTACGATTTATGCAAAATTGCAGTGTAATGACTTCTCAAAAAGATCATAGGGAACTTGAACTAGTAGCAGAGACGTCGCCCGATTTAGCAATGACAATCGCCATTCAAGCGACTTCTCCGTGACCACGTTGAATCTCTTTCACTAAGAATATTGCTTAACAGGCCGTTATTAGTGTGTCCCAGAAAATTCTGAGCAGCCGCAGCTACCATTTCCTGATAGAGTTACTCGCAATACAATGACAGAATACCATAAACGACAATAGCAATATCTTGCAAATTGATGCTACTTTCCTTATTGCAACACTTGAGCACGATTGTTTAAAACTTAAGACACTGGTTCAGCACTGCTCCATAAATATTTTACGTCATTAAAATACATCCTATTGGAACAGTTAACACTAAATTGCCGAAGCCGGTCAATTTGACTCATTTACGATTTTAAAACATATGTTGGTTTTTCTATATATGTGCCTTTTTTTCTAGATATTTTCATAAATAAGTAAGTACACAAATAAAAATGCATACCACCGGGTCTGTACATGTCTTTGCTACCTCTGTATAGAGCCTCTTTTTCGATACGAACACTAAATCTCTCGAAATTAAGAGGATCTCAGCGGCAGCCATCTTGCGACGTCATACTTGCTTCAGAATTCGAATTTTCCGCCGAATATTACAAATTACTCCACGATCAGGTAGAAATTCGCAATTTGGGCTCCATACAGACGTAGATTGGACTTTTGGGAAACACAATTGACCACTTCTAAACTGCTCGTTGCAATATTTAAGCGGCAATTTGTCTAGATTTTGACAAGGTTGCAAGGTTACAAGGGTTCGGGAGGCGCGGATTTATGGCTCGATAATGCAAAGATGGGGCTTGTCAGTGGTCAAAAGTGCTAGATCAAGGATAAATCTAGCGCGCTCGCTACCAGGCAGGTCCTACTTTTGCGTTGTGGAGCAACATTTTGCATTATTCAGTCGCATGATGCCTGTTAGAGAGGCGATCTGAGCGCGCGTGGCCGAAGCTACTGCAGCGCCATTGTTTACGTTGTCGGCCGCGCGTGCTCAGATCGCCTCTCTGACAGGCATCGTGCGACCGAATAATGCAAAATGTTGCCCCACAACGCAAAAGTAGGACCTGTCAGGCAGCGAGGGCGCTAGATTTACCCTTTATCTAACGCTTTTCACCCTTGAAAAGCCCCATCTTCGCATTATCGAACAATGATTTGCCGCCTCCCGAACTCTTGCAACCTTGTACGATCTAGCGTTGTGTGCGGCACACCATCAAGGCCACCTGGCAAAGCTGGCCCTTAATAAAGATCGACAGCCGGATGGATCAAAGTCCATTAACTAGACGAGACAAAGTACTACACCATTTAAAGAAAGACACCGAATTTATTTGTGCAGCTAATAATTTAGTAACGTGAGATATTTTCTGGGACATCCTAACGAAACGAATCCCAACAGGATCACTGCACGTTTAGGTTTCTTAGGCTACGGGTGGCCGCCCATATCAGCGAATCCACAAAACCCTCGATCATCTCACCTCCTCGGTGCCGCCCTCTTTGACGAGATCGTAGTTGACGGTCCCCGGTTTGATAGCATCGATCAGATCGATCACCACCTTCCCGTCGGCTATCGACGAATCCTGGAAGCCCTTGATGCTGCTCGTCTTGCCGGCTCCTTGGAGCTTCGAGTTCACCCATTGCACGATCTCCTTCTCGACGAGAGTGCTGCCCTGCGTGCCGGCCAGCGACGTCAAGATCGACAACGTGTACGACCTCATCAGCTGCCAGATCAACGCCAACGTCAGCGTGGTGTTGCCGTCGTTGATGTCCTGTCCAGCGATCCCGACCAGCGAGAAGTTCATCGTTTTGCCGAGCTCCACCGCGTAGTTACAGTTCTCCAGCTTCTCCATGAATTTCCTCAGTTTGGTGAACTTCTTGTGCACGCGGTTCCAGTTGACCGTGCCGGGCTTGATGATGTCGTACAGCTGGAAGATCACCAGACCGTCGGCAAGGTCCGAGTACAACCAGTTCACGTACGGCACCACGCCCATCGAGTTCATCCAGTTTCTGTAGGTCTTCTCCTCCCTGTTCTCCTCCAAGGCCTCCAAACCCTCTATGTTGCTCTCCGGTTTGTCCAAGCCCGGATAGTTGTTGAACATGTTCGCGACGAACGCGAGGTTCAGCTTGTAGATGCCGTTCACGACGTCGCTGGGCGTGACGAAGCTGCGACAGCCGAGCTTAGCCGCCTGCTGCAGCATGATCTCCGCGCGGGACGTGTGGTTCGGTTCCATCAGAGCCTCGAGCGTGACGCCGGCGGTGTTCGGCGCGATCTGCTTGATCAGGTAGGTGTAGATCTCCGAGTCGGTGATGTCCGACTGGAAGTTGTTGCACCGTCTCGCGATCCCGGCGTTCTCCAGATGATGGTTCACCCATCGCAACAAGATCGACTCCGGGGACAGCTTCAGCAGGTCCTCGATGCGCTCGCCGTCCTGGAGCAGAGTGGCCAGGCCGGGACAGTTCTCCAGGGTGATCTGGTTGAACAGACCGATCCTGATGATCTGCCAGAGGAGGCCGAGGACCAAGTGCGGCGATCCTTTGGTCAGGTCGTGGGCGTCGATGTTCACGATGTTGCAACCGATCGCCTGGGCGGAGGACAGGGCCAGCGTCAGGTTCTCGTGTTTCTTGTAGAGGGTTACGTTCTTCTTGTTGATCGTTCGCTCGTCGATCGTGTCCGGGCACGAGTGATTGATTATTTTACTGGAACAAGGCGTCGAGCATGTGTTAGTTGGTTGGCTGGATCGAGGTGGACGTACAGGTCAAAAGATCAGGGTCGTTAGAGCTGCCGTTGCAACACACGACTGAATTTTTTAGACATTCTGATCGAGTAAATTGGTTATCTATTAGGTGAAAGAAGAGTCGGTAATTTCACCTCAAAATGCCGCCGATTTGTAAATGATCAAGATTTCCGATTTCTGTTGGTTCGAACCATAACTACATTCATACTGATTAATAAACGACTTCAGTTTTTCCCCCGGAAATCGTGACAATCGTCGACGACACGTTTTCAAAAACATACAAATATTTATAACTCGTTTGGTTCCGACTATTTTCACTTTTGAAAAATCATATATACAGGATGGGGCAATGACTATGTCCAGTTTGAATGTTGCCGTTATTTGTAATAATATGAAAAAATGTTATATAGAAAACTTACACGGTATAGTGGGGTACATATGCACCACAAACGTACCACAAATATGTGACACAAACATTTTGTTCGTGGGTGGAGGCATAGTCGACTCGATTTCTTTTAAATGGAATGCTATCTTTTTTTTATCACATGCTATCTTATTTTTATTATAAAGTTTATTTTGCTAGCATATTTGACTTTGCACGACCTTCAATGATAACTCGCTGAATTCGTCTCGACACTGGCTATCACTTCGCGACAAAAACAAAAACATAGCATTCCATTCAAAAGAAATAGAGTTGACCTTGAAATCTCCTCTATGCCTCCACCCACAGAGAAAATGTTTCTGTCACAATATGTACCCTCTATATCATGTGAGTTTCCTATATAACATTTTTTCATATTACTACAAATAACGGCAATATTCAAACTAAACATAGTTTTAGTAAAATACTGATCAATACGTGTGCAAATTGCCACTACAAAAGGTTCAATAGTTTAGTTGACAAAAATTCCTACAGAATAGCCTCGAAACTCAGAATACCACCCCCTTAATGATTAGAAGCATTTATTTATTTATATATATACGAGGCTGTAGTTCTTACGTATGACGTGTATCAGGTAAAAAAGTGTCGCATACCACAGAAGAATTCCGTCCTTGACCTTCTCGTACAAAGCCTTCCCCTCCGGATCGATGGGCAGCAGATGCTTCAAATCGGGATCGTGCGACAGATTCGTGTTGATCCAGTCGCTGAAAGCAAGCTGTTCCTCCAGTCGGACCGAGTGCGTGGTACCCTCGCTGGAAGCCTCCGAGATTCCGCCCAAGGTCTCCAGATTCTCCTTCTTCGACACGACCTGCTTGAACGTCGAGCCCAGCTCGTTCGCTTTCAGCTCCTTGCACAGCTTCTCGAACTCGTCGAACGACAGCCTGCCCTTGTGCTGCAACCTCTGCTTATCGTCGTACTCCTCGATCATCTGGCGCACCTTGTACCCGGGCATTTTGAACCCGCAAACGTCCAGGGCGTTGCGCAGCTCGGTCAGGTTGATGAAGCCGTCGCCATTCTCGTCGATCTAACAAAAAGACGGTT
>CM052131.1:1730564-1744645 GCA_028454255.1 Halictus ligatus
GACTGTCCAATCAACGATTGATTCGTCGTCCTTGAAATCGTTTCGGCAAACTCATCTGTCACGAATCAATTGTTTGTTTCAGTTTAGAACTGTTGCCGATTGATAATTCAAGTTAAGATGTTACTGGGATATCCTCTCTTCGCGCGAGATGACAGTGTGAAATGTAAAGAAAAGAAAAACGAACTATGTATGCGTACGACGAACAAATACCGTGATGAATTAATAGCGTGAATGGAGTTAAGTTTGTAGCGTGTCGGTGGTGCGATGCGGGAATATTGTAAATTGACAGATCTGTCGATGTATAAAATCGAGAGGGGGCTTAACCCCTAAGAGAGGGAGAAGTGGGGCGGAGTATAAATATTTGAGTAGACTGTAAGCGGAAGTCAAATTTACAAGTTTTTTGAAAATTTTCTTGTACTATTAACCGCCACCTACTTTATTCTACTTAACCTTCGAATACTCAAGTAATACTAGCTAACTTCATGACAAAAGGGTAGTGAGCATTTGCTCCAGGTGTCTTTAAAAAGAAAACTCTCGACTTAACCCTTGCAGCTAGTTCTGTTTTAAAAAGAAAAGCGGAATTCAGATTAGAGACATAATTGTGTGCGAGATCGCAATTCCGTTACTTAACATTCGTCTTTTAATTCTCTCGACGTGGTCGGACACAGACTGGCCGAGAGTCGCCGGCAATCGGACGTGTTTCATTTTACGGCTCGCGCGGAAACTAGCTCCACGGCTAACTGGAAACACACACGCTCGGGGATTACAAGGTTCAAGGCGTTCTACTTTCGAATTGTACGCTACACGTTCTAACGAAAATTGGAGCGATCGAGCATTGCCGCGTTGCGGCGTTCGAGAGATCGTGGGAAGCGGAGGCGAAGGGTGAAAATCGTTCGCCGAAAAGGGCGAAAATGATTTCTAGAGGGTGGTTGGGGCTGTCGGAAATTCCGGCACTGTTCTGATCTTTTGAATTTCGCCAGTCTGTACAATTTTATTTAAAACAAAAAGTTTTTGCTTTCAAGGAAATATAGTGGGACAAAATGATAGCACATTTAACTTAAAATTGTGTAAATCAACGAATGATATTTAATGCTTGATATCTTATAAACGTTTATTTTAAAGCGGTCGCATCAACAGTAAGGTCATTAGCGACCACATCGATTACAATTGAATATAAAAGAGAAGGTTTACTGTTATTATTTACATTGTGGTGGGTTACAGCAAAAAACAAATTTATAACATTTTATATACATCAATCGATTTAAAAGAAAAAAGGACGTTTCCAATATTGTGCTCGTTTAAATTTGTCACGAGGTCATTTTCGATGGAAAATCTCTTTCGATGAACATTCGTTTGTGCTTCCGGATTTTTGTAAAAATCGATTTTCCCACCAAAAATTCTGAAATAATTCGCTATCGTGTGCGACACTGGGTAGAACGTTCATGAATTTTTTCGTAATTTTCTTCCGAACAGAAGAAACAGGAAAATTCGTTAATCGGTGCCCACCTTATAACTACCCTTGCGGTAGGGGTACCTACCGATTCGAGACTTGTCACGGAGGGGTGGTTTCTTGGAGAGCTCTATCGAGCGATGTAACCAAAAATGAATTTGTTTCGGGGGCACTTTCGACCATTTTATCCGGCTACACCCTTTCATTTATTAATTTTTGCCATAAAACCCGCAATCTAGTAATCGGAGCAGTTGTTCACCTCGCTGCTATTACGCCAGGCTTGCGACATACGAGTAGAACGGACAGTTACTATGACGATAAATATACTTCAGGTGATCTAAAGTATACTTACAGCCATGATACCTGTCCACTACAATTCTCTTACTTCAGACTTGCATCATAGGAGTACAACGGGCAACTATGGCCAACGGACAAATATGGCTGTCAATATAATATTTCCGTCGTCTTCGTTCCAAAAGCAAGTTACAATTTTCCCTACCAAGATGAATAACTAATTTATTTATCGTATCGTCTCACTAACACGATCACCCGCCGACTTAACATTAGGTGATTCATTAAACTATGGAACAGTGACCGATAGCGATGAAGAGACAAACGTGAATACGCACGGAGTAACTTTGACGGGAAAAAATATACATATACAGACATATACAGATACACGTTGCTGACGAGCGAATAGGCGTCGAACATAACCACAATCTACGCTTGCAGTTTCCTCCAATCCCACTTCGACAGTCTTTCTACTTATGCTCCACCTGATGAGCTTCGGCTCAACTAAACTCGTCACATTTTTTGCTCTATATTATCGATATCATGATCTCTGACGCTAGAAAGCCATGCCGAAACGCGGATCAAGTTTTCGCCTTTATCTCGCAACAGAATCAAGACAAATTATAGCTCAATTTATAGTTGGAGATAAATTCTAATGCGGGCTGGTCTCGACATCAACCAGAAAACTCGTCCAATGGCATAAAAATGCTTGAATTCCACGGCACGCGCGTCGTCGATTGTTGGCCTACTTCTAACGCTTATAGTTCTAAATATCCGCATAATCTCGTCAGCTGATGACCAGCCCGCATTAGATTGAACCTTCCTCTTTCGAACGAGCCCTTTACCAGCGACAAAATATTCTTTTTTAAGGGCGAAAACTTGATCCTCGTGAAACCATATTTTGTCGGTAACGTAGGCACTCTACTTTTGGGAACTCGGGCCCTTAACATAATTCGGTCTTCGTGACTTCTTAGGCGTCAGACACCAGCCTGGCCTGAATCTGCGGACCATAAGGCCTTGCAGCGTACAAATCTGAACCCTCGCGTGCCTAACGAATGGTACAGACGGATGCACGAACTATAATCCGTGGCGCTGTCTCGAATTCAATGGCGGATTCGCGCGAAGAGGATTTTCACCGATTGAAATTCTGACGGTGCGCTGTAAATTCAGTATTATTCCTTTCCTACGGTAGCATTGTTCGTGTTTCATGCACACGGAGTCGCGAATTTTATTAAATTACATAGACTTGCGGCACTCGTTCTATTGTTTACAAAATAGGCTTCGAACTCCTCGCGGTTGCTTCGTCTTTGCTAGTGTCCGGAATATAGGCACTTATGCTGGCTTATTCTGCGCCAAGAATAATAATCGTTAAACAAATAATCGTTACCGTCAATTCGTTGCAGTATTTTCTTTCTTGTTGCAGTATATTTTTAGTGTTAAGAATGGAATATTGTGTTTGGTAGAAAAGTTCTGAATATCGTGTTTGGCAGAAACGCTGCAACGAAACTGGAGAATAGCGTGTCCGAGACACGTTTCACATATCGAAATCGGAAATTCCTATTCCGAGGACATCGCGATACGTCGTGAAAGTTTCCGAGTTCGTCGGATAACTGCGCAGACGCCCGTATCGTTGGCAGAGTTTATTAACAATTACGTCCCGGTGGAATTGTCCGGCGAAACCGGCTATGTGGCTGCCGCGGAAATATCTGAATTACCGGTTGCCATACTCGCGAACACCGAGCCGCGTCGGTTTTAGCTTTTACCGCGACGGGCGTTTAGGCACACCTCGTCGTTTTCGCGGGGGGAAACATGAATGGAATTGGGGTAAATGGATGCGGCGTACTACGAGCAGAGGATAACCAGCTTCTCTCTCGCTCTCTCTTCCTCTCTCTCTCGAGCGACTCGCTCGAAGCTGTTCAATTATCGCCACTTGAGACCAACTGCGAAGCGGCTGGCAAACTTTTTATTCCATTTCGACCGCGGTGGCCATTATTGGATCCTCGTCGGACTTTCAACGAGCTGTAAATTTGCCCGAATCGTTGCATGCGAATTAATCTGCAAAAAATCGCGTTCGTCGCGTCGCAAAATGGTCCCAAAGCCGGAAAACGTGGCCAAAACCTAAAATATGAACTTTCAGCCAGGTACAGTAACATAACTTTTGAAAAATTAGATCAAATCACTTGAATGTTGTTGAGAAGTTAGAATAATTAGTTTAGTAGGCGAGGCATAACAAATTTCTGAGAAAAACTCGAATTGGTCGCAATCGCAAAAGAAATAGTAAAAGTTGGTTTTTTCAGCTCTTTTTATCTGAGCCTGTATTGAAAATTTAAAAAATTTGTGTTTGATTAGCCTGAATAAATTATATTCGTGCTGAAAATTTCACCGATATTGGTTAATTCGTTTACGAGTTATAAACGATTAAAAGTGCGATTTTAAGTCGAAAATCGTGAAAAATGGCAATTTTTCCACTTTTGTTCTTTCCATATTATTTTATTTTATATTCCATGTTAATTAGGCAATTAACCTAATATTTTAACGTATCAAATACATTCTTTAAATTTTCAATACAGGCTCAGATAAAAAGCTGAAAGAACCAACTTTTACCATTTCTTTTGCGACTCCGACCAATTCAAACTTTTTTCAAAAATTTTCTACACCTCGTCTACTAAACTAATCCTTCCAACTTCTCAATAACATTCAAGTGATTTGATCCAATTTATCAAAAGTTATGTTGCTTGAAATAGTGCAGACTCAGTTTTGCTCGTTACTGTAAGTTTTAAGTATGGCGTTGGTTAAAACACGAAGGTGGTAAAAAGTTGAAGATGCTAGAAGTTGACAGAGAGGTTAGGGGACACGAGTCTTAATCTGGCGACTATGGTTAAGAGTTAGTTCTCTATTATGCATTCTAAAAGTTCGGTACTGCACGAGTTCAAAATGGTTGAGTTAGGTCTACGTTAACTTCGAGATTCTGCCAGCTTAATCCCATTTATAATGAGTTCGGTGGGCGCAGGAGCAAAATCTTTAAACGCTTGGGAATCCTCTAACGATGCTCTACGATTTTAGCACCGTGTCTATTATAGATCAAGTTCAAGGTTGTGCGTATCAATTTCAATGAACTTATAGCCGGCCGTATCCGTCCCCTCAAGTTCAAGATCAGTTATATTCTGTTCTACGACCCATTAACGTGACCCCGTGTCGTGCATGGGCTGTCAACAATACTGTAATTGTCGTACGCTTCTTCCAGTAGTGTCTATTGATTCTCGGTACTCCATTACAGCTACACTCTCGATCGATACTCGGTAAATACTGAATGAGGCTTCTGGTATTTTAAACTACATTTCTTTCGATCGATACGGGACAACTGCTTCTGAAATACGACCTACTTAAATGTCATTTGTTATTGTTAGATCTTTATGCGTTTATGTAGATGGAATATAAAACAGCGGGCATATTGTAAGCAATGTTTTAAATATTTTCAACTCGGAACGATCAAGAAAAGAAGCGACTAATATAGACTTTGTCAATTCAGACAATCTTTATTTTATTTATTTGGACACTCGAACGCGATCGAATGTCTTTTATTCGACAACATAAATATCTTACGTCATGAAGAACCACGATAAATTTCTTGATTAAATTGCAACTCAGATACATCAGAGAAGAAACGAGTGGGAAAAGATTGCACAATGAATAAATTCCACGTGCAATTCTCACTGCACCGAACTATTATTCCCTGCATATTGAAATTCGCTAACCTTCGCTCGTATTCTAATCGCGTCTATGTAATAGCGCTTTTATCTGCAGCCTCGATGCGATAAGACGACGCGACAATGTCGCGACTGGCTAATGCAACGCCGTTCCTATTTCGCGAACGTTAAGAAATATTCGCGAATCGATGTCAACGGTTTCACCTGATGACTAACCGTGTAATTGTCGTAGTCATCCATGCCGCTGTAACGTCATAGCGTTCCGTGATCGGCGACTCTGCGTTTCGTACACTGCGAATCTTTGTGCGAAATCAAAATTGTTTGGACGAATTGCAAGAAACAATATCCGAGTAGACGATTGTTTTGTACCTTTGTAATCTTAATAAGTCGAAACTGTGTTGGCATCGTTGAATTCTTTTTGTCCTTCTACTGTCTGCAGTGTCGTCAGATTAGGGGAGGGAGCACGTGACCGGAAGCGCGGTGGAAGGGGAAGTTAGAGTGGGGAGACAAGTTTTGATTTGGCAACGCTGGAACGCGGGCACAGCTGAGGGCACTAATGTGAGCAATGTGACGTCAGCGGGAAAAATATTGTTGTTCCTATGGACAGTTTAAGTCATGTCTCTCGCACGCAGAGTCGCCGAATTTAGGGGAAAACGTCACGTGACCGGGCTTCGGAGTATGCGCGACAGAATAGCGCGGTGGAAGGGGAAGTTAGAGTGGGGACGCAAGTTTTGATTGTGAAACTCACTGAGGAAAAAATCAAAGAATTGCAATGGGAAGTTTTATCGCAACTCCGTACTCACCGGATATTGCTCCCTGTGACTATCATCTTTTCAGATCTCTGGCGCATTATTTAAGAAATAAAACATTCACTTGATAGAAGACGCAAGGAGGCACCTTGAGTCATATTTCGCTTCACGAACCCTGGATTTCTATAAGTGGGAGGGGGGATTTTAAAAATTTGCAGGAAAGATGGCAAACTGTCCTTGGCAATGATGAAGACTATATAACAAATTAAGAAATGAAAACCTGAATTTACTACAACGTTTGTTTTCTATTTCAAAATAATTGATTACTCATGGGTCCCTCTAATACAATCATTCTTAAGAAACATCAACATTACTCCCTACGCTAAGTCTTAGAGTTTGTTTATGGTACTGTCGCGTACATTCTGCACCGTCTCAAATTGCACACGAGTACTATTAATTCCTACATATATTAGGCAGAAACATCGAGTCTCGAGCACCTAATGTTTTCATTGATCCGTGACGAATCAATTCGAGAAGAATATGGCGGGGGGGCACTGTGCAGGGTTAAAAGGGACTGGCAAATGGGTTACTGGACACCCTGTAGACATGGGAGCTCTGCTGGGGTCAGACACATCTTCTCCGCTTTTATCCTGAGAACTGGTTTCTCCGGCGTCGCATTGCGCTCGATCCCCACCCCCGCCGTCCATTTGTTCGGCGTTCCTCGGTTCCTCTCCCTTGGAAATCACGATCGAATTACCGGCGCGGGATCGAAAAAATGGTGTAGCTGCGTTTGTTCGCGCACGCTGTGTTGCTAGACAATCTGGACTAGGTCGGATAGATCCTACGGCGAGATCGGCCACGATATTGGCCTTAATGCGGCATAATAACTCCTGCGACGTTTCTTAAGGCGGCCGCCATTGTTTGAAATCCGTATGCGTATGCAGGGGTCAAAATCTAGACAAACTGCCGCTTTAATATTGCAATGAGCAGTTTAGAAGTGGTCAATTCTGTTTCCTAAAAGTCCAATCTACGTCTGTATGGAGCCCGAATTGCGAATTTCTACCTGATCGTGGAGTAATTTGTAATATTCGGCGGAAAATTCGAATTCTGAAGCAAGTACGACGTCGCAAGATGGCTGCCGCTTTAATATTGCAATGAGCAGTTTAGAAGTGGTCAATTGTGTGGCCAAGTTTTCTTGGGATGTATAGATGCATCCTACAGACAATATTCTATTTAGTTGCAATATTTCATTCATTTATTGCTCAGTCTGCAATTCTCGCAGCCTATTTGACGTGCAAAATAAAAATTTTGTACATTAATTACAAGACACAGAGGTAAATAAAAATGCAATCGTTTCGTTAATAATTTAAAAGCACTGAGATCAACGTGTCGATACTCTTAAATTCTGTTGATCTTTCTTTTGCTTTAAATGGCACCTGCCCACTTTTGTCATAAACTCAACGCGCACCTTATGAATCAGGGGAGTTGCTATGGGTAATGTCAGTTCTTTTCAAAATCAGGTCAGCACAATTGAACTATAATAGAAATTCTATCAAGAACTTCATTAATGGTGGGTATTTTGTAAATACAATAGAAATCGAAAGGACGCTAAAGACTTCTCGGTGATAAATTCTCAGTAGCCTCGGAGGGTCTTCAGAATCATCTTGTTATACAATCCCAAGGTTCTGGAATGTTTGCGCAGCATGAATAAAGAAGTCTTTCTGAGTAATCTCGGCGGAATAATTAATTCGAACGGCTGGAAGAGCCCTCTGCAGTCGACGAAATTAATTAAAGACGGACACTCTACATCTGGCATCGATCTGCATTATGCTGATGAAACTCAGGGAGCGGTTATGAGCTGCACCTTTTTGTGCGATCGTTAAAACCATTATACAGCATTCTTGCGTTCCCATCGAATGCATTAAAAAATTTCAAATTTAAATAATAGTGATTATTATTATATTCCCCAGAAAGTCATTGAGTAGACACGAGCTCACAGTCTCAAGAAAAGCACTTTAAATTCACCTATCTAGAAAATTTCTAGGCACCCATTACAGTTGTGAGTATTCCACGATTATGTACTACCTTCTGGAAAAAGTTAATTAATTCCTACAGAAACGTATGCAAATGAACATGTAGGAAAATTCAAACGTACGTATAAACAAATTTCCCTCATGAGGTACATGAATTACCTTCCCGGATTGTTTCAATAAATTATCAATGAAATAAAATTGCAGTAAATTTTATCTCATCGTTGTCTCGCAAAATTGAACAATTTTTACGAAGCTCTCGACTATTCGGTTCTTATTGAACCTCGAATTCTTTTCCGGCTACAGCGATTAAAATTTCTTGGTCGTTCATAATTTACTTTCGAATTTGTTCTATTAGAAACGATAAATAAACAAAAAATCCTCTATTTTTCAAATTTGTGTTACATTATTACGAACGACACACCTGAACCACTGCATTCTTTATTTTCCATTGACCCTAATGAAAACAGGAAGTGCATTGGAGCCATTTTTCGCCATCGGCGCCATTCTTGTGACTACCTTCACAAAATAATTATTCTGTCTCCATCACCATCAACATCATCCTCCGATACTGATTTGTAAATGTTTCACATCACGTGCACGTGTGTTCCACATTTGGCGCATACGTAAACAATGCTTATTTTTTCTCTGGAAAAAAGTCTGACAAAATGGCGAATAGGATTTGCAGGGAAACGCTCGAGCATAACGCAAGCTAAGAATTCCAGGTGTATGAGATCATAGTGCACTTCGGCCGCGAAGAAAAGAATCGAGAAAGTTATTACAGAGCACTTTAGAGCGAAAATTGCGCGACATCTCGCGGCCACAGGCGAGAAAGGAATTCTCAGCGAGCTATGAACAACGCATAATCGCGTACATGTTTGTAAACGAGTCGTTCCGCGCCCTTTCGAACGAACCACGCCCAAGGGCCGACGGGAACCACGTATTCCGCGAACCATTTTGCTACAACCTTTCAATTAATGCTTGCACTTATATGCAGTAATACTATTTAGAATTATTACTAACGTTTTTCCGCCGGGCTTCCCGCGGAATTGTCAGATGCACGCTTACTGACAAAAAGCTTAATATGGCTTTGCAGCAGGTAAAGTTGTGCGTTCCAAATAATTTAATTTTTCAGAAAATACATCGAAGAACTAGACCACAGAAGGCCTGTGTCGTTTGTTAAGAACTATATTTCATGGTTACAGCTTGTATTAAGGTTTATGTCGAAGTTACGGGTTCTTTTCATTCATTTCACTTCACTTTTTCACTTTTAATTCGTAATTGAATCAAATTCACATTTAATTCATACCTTTGAAAATTTAAGGTGTGGTTTCCTCCGTGACAATGTAAGACGAAAAGGCAGAATAAAAAGATTGCGATTTCGGCTTCGTTTTTTAATTATCAGGAATTTAAAATCCGCCTAAAACGCGGCAACCCGATCAACAGAGGTGTACATTGCGTACGTCATAAAACCTGCGCGCCTCGCAAAAGAAGTCACCCCGCAAAAATTCGACGGGAATGAGGGTGAAAAAACAGTCCGATGGTGTCATTTCACATGCATTTTTCGTTCTAGCCGAATTGTTGGATAAACTGTGCGATGTTAAATGTGAATTGGGTGAATAAATTGAATTGGGTGCGACGTGATTGTCGCGCGACTTCATGACGTGACCAACATACACCTCTGTTGATCGGATTGCCGCATGTTAGGCGGATTTTTAATCGGTAATAACTGAAAAATGAAGCGGAAATTGCAATTTTTTTATTTTTCACTTTCGCGTTGTACTGTCTTGGAGAACCATCCCTCAAATTTTCACCTGTAGACGAACACTATGTATCTCCTGGTCGAACTGGGAAGCATACACTGGGTCGGGTATATCGTTGTGAACCATAACTATTAGAATTATTTATTTATTTTTATGAGAATTATTTATGGCAATTATTTATTTTTATGGGACTGTCACCAACTTATTCGTGGCATTTCTATGACTAAAATGACACCAAACACGAAACAATTTCACCTGTGCAATGTTTCATTGTTTGTTCGTTTATTTTTCAAGTTTTTGTTGCGTTTACGAATACAAGTGCATATAAAATTTACATACTGGTTATAATGAGCGATCGATAGAGTCGCAGGCAGACGAGGGTAGATGAGTCAGTAAATTGATTATGGTTTCGTGAGATAGCGGAGGGTTGTGGAAGACCCCTCCTCGGTGAAGGGATATTTTTAAGGGATGCAGCACCGAGTAGGGGTGCCTGTTTGAAATGCAAATGATGATGCATAGATCGTTAAATGTTATCTAGACGTGGCTTTGAATATTTTTGAGTCTCCGCAAATATATACACATATACACCTACATTAGCATACTAGGATCATACATTTTCCGTTATCGTTGTTTTTCTTATATCACAATACAGTCGTTACGATATATTAAACTCTGGATTTCGCTAACAAAAATGCATCGCTGTAAACAAATTTTATATATATATGAAACAATCTATATAATCTTATGTATATAAAAATATATGTATATATACTTTTTATTTGGCCAAAATTGTCACACGAGAGCGAGAAGTTTGCTTAATTTAAACAAAGACATTCCTCATTCTATCAAGACCGATATAATATTGCAACCGATAAAATATAATTACTTCTAAACATCAATTTTTCCATAAATTGACTAGCATTTCCAAATGAAAGCGATAAGTTTGCTCGATTCGGACAAAGACGTTCGATTCTTTATTTTATCAAGACCGATATAATATTGCAACCGATAAAATATAATTACTTCTAAATATCAATTTTTCCATAAATTGACTAGCATTTCCAAATGAAAGCGATAAGTTTGCTCAATTCGGACAAAAACATGCGATTCTTTATTTTATCAAGACTTTTTGTTAAAACAAGCAATAAAGACGTGTGATAATATGTATATTAGTACAAAACATAAATCTGGACAAATAATTCCGCCAACCATATACGAGTGACACGGCAGGGGACAATGGCAGCGAACGCGTCACTTCGCGTGTCAAGTTAACATTAAATAAATGCAGGTGAACAATAAAAATGTTAAATCCGTCGCGAGCCATTGCCGGACGCGGAACGGAATCGGTGATCGCATCGAGCCTTGCACAAGGGTTCGTCTTACAGTTTCGCTTCTCGGAAAATAAACAATCCCGAGCGGTCAGGAGTGGTTGACGCGCGATCCGCGTCATCGAGAGCCAGACGATGACAGAATCGGAGCGCGCGAGCAGTGATTGCGAGAGCCGAGCCCCTGCGATCAATCGTGGAAATTAAAACAAGTGAGTCAGTGCAGTAACGATAGGTCGTCCGCGATCATCATCTCCGCCGTGATTCATGGTGGCAAACGACGGCGCTGAGGATCCCAGATAAATCCCGTCGCTCGCTTTCATAATTTTATACCGCTATCGGACACGCAGCCCCTTCCGGCCAAGTCATAACCGAGGACCGGTCCTCTGAACTTTATCGGAGAAACATTTTTGCTCCTGATGAAACATAAAAAAAATACCGTATAAAACATAATTTACCTCATACGTGAAAGACCTTTCTGTCTTAATTATTCCTCTATTTGCAACGTGCGTAACAGATACGTTTAAGGGCCCGGCTTCCCAAAAGTAGAGTGTCTACGTTACCGACCAAAATATGGTTTTACGGGGATCAAGTTTTCGTCCGTAAAAAAGAATATTTTGTCGCTGGTAGAGGGCTCGTTCGATAGAGGAAGGTTCAATCTAATGCGGGCTGGTCATCAGCTGACGAGATTATGCGGATATTTAGAGATATAAGCGTTAGAAGTAGGCCAACAATCGACGACGCACGTGCCGTGGAATTCAAGCATTTTGTATGCCATTTTTGTACCACGTTTTTAAGACGGACTGCAAAAGTAAAAAATAATTCCCCTCTAGGGTCGAGGATTATACTAGATTATGCCATATTAAGCATTTCTTTTTATTTAAATAATTATTTCCTGCTTTTTAGTCTCGTACGTCCAGTTTTTGAGCTATGTTTAAAGTTTAGAGTCTCTAGCTCGTCGGGAAGTTAGTTTAAAATCAATTGCAAAATTTGTACCGAACGGACCAACAGGCAAGCAGCAGACGTTGCGATAAATTTTGCAAAACCGAAAAATTCGTCTTTTCTTCCAAGATTTGTCGAATCTTTCTGAAAATTCAGAAGAATCTGAAGAAACTTCACATTTGCAATTAACTTGCAACGCATCAGCGAGAAAAGCAAAAATCAGAGAAAATTTTGTTGGGGTCGCGAAAGACCCCAGGATACGTAGAGTAAGGGACCCAATTACCGTCACGGTGCCAATTACTGTGTCTGTATTAGTTACACGTATTTTTAAAGCAATAACGCACATTAAAAAAGAGATATTACATTTTTCCATTAAAAGTCAGTTAATATATATGTTATATGTCTCTTTTTTAATATTCTATTAATAAGCACAGTAATTGGTACTCCCACAGTAACTGGGTCCCTTGCCCTGTCGAAATCGAGTAAAATAAATTTAAGTCGCCTACTGACTGGACAATTGAATCATGTTCTTGGTAGTTCGCGTGTAGTCGTACGAAATTACATTCGCAATCTATTCATTATTCGCCGTCGTATCACTGTGTTTGTATAGTATCTTCTTTGTTTGGGACGATAAGAGGAATTAATGTGTGATCCGGATGCTCTGGGCGTTTACTTTGTCCCACAGATCATCCTCCACTTATCTGTCGTTCAAGGACGCTTTGCAATTCGTGTTTATCACTGCGGAATTTTGTGTAATTGTTTACCGCAATTAAACTCCTTTGCAATACGCGTTCATAAAAATAGGAACGTAATAGAATTTAATGAACATCACTTTCAATTTAAAATGTGCATGCAGTAAAAGTAAATAAACATACTCAACGTGTCATTCTTCGACAGTGGATTTTATGCGTTTACTTATTATAAAATGAACACTGTTAAATTCTTTGCAATTAAGAAAAAAATTATCTTCCTTTGAAATTAATTCATTTCCTTCCTTTGTGATTTATTAAAACTATTAAAAGAAGATAAATTATATTATAATAAATTGTAATCAAACCTCTGCTTCTTACGACTGATATAAATCATTTGATTCGAGAATCTGTGCAAAACTTGTCAAGAAAGAAATGAATGAGCTGCATACTCGAAACGCATGATCTTAACGTAGCAAAAACATATTTGACTTTATCGTGAGTAATGTGGCTCGGAGTATATTTAGCAGGCGCGGTGCTCGAGAGAGGTGGAAATCAAATAAATTTGTCCGATTTTATCGCAAGCGACATCATTTCGGCACTTGATCACGATAACATCGGCGAACGTGCTGGACAAAGAACGAAGTGTGCGTTCAAATGGCCCGCCATCATCGTCGGCTGCAGGCGTCTCGGACAAACTCGCCAGAGATTGGAGCGGCGCGTGTAAAAAGACGATCTGAAAGTAGTCGCGAGCGTTTCAAGAAATTTTTTAAACGGATATCTCGTTTCCTGCGGTCGCCTCTCTCGTGTTCTCGCATTTTCAATTTTCTTCTGCCTCTCGTTCTCGGTTTTCTCGGCTGGCAACCGCATCCAGAAAACAACGAATTATTTTTCCCTTTTCCCCGCAATGATATCTGTTTCCCCGGGTGTGATCGTTTTTCAGAAACGCAGCGAGACGGAACTACGGGCGGACATTTTTATATTTTTGAAAATGAGAGACGCGAAACAGCGAAAAGATTTAGAGAATTTAGAAACGCTGTTGTATCATCTGCGAGAGGTTGAAACCATCAAGGAAAAGAAGTAAATGTGTAGTTTCTGTATATTGACAGAAACATATATTATTTAACATATATTA
>CM052131.1:1745145-1771275 GCA_028454255.1 Halictus ligatus
TCGTCGATCGCGGTGGCCATGTTGCTCGAATATATATATATATATATATGTATATACAATCCTTCCGTCGTTTCCTTTCTCGGCCCTTCTCCCTTCCTCTCTCTCTCTCTCTCTCTCTAGCTGTCCGCAGTCCTCCTTCTCCTCCCTTTTCGGTCCTGGCCGCACCGGGCTCGTCTCGTACGAAAACGGGACGGTATGTGTGTGTGTGCGTACCACAGAGAAACCTTGAAACTCGATGGCGAGGAACACACCAGTTCGGCGCCTGTTTCTGTGTATGTATGTGTGTGTGTGTGTGTTGGGTGTGTGACTGTGACTGTGTTTATGTCAGGGGACACGCGGAACCAGTCGGGAGAACAACTGCGCGCGGACGTATCAACTCGACGCCTCGCGTACGCGTTCTACCGTACACGACGCGGTCACGTAAAACTGTGAAACACCGGCCGGAACGCGTACCACCGTCACGGAGTCGCATCGAACACTGAGCCGCCCCGTCGAACGAACGAACGAACGAACGGAGCGCCCGCCAGCTCGACGACCGAACACGGAAACGCCCGAACGGACGCGAAGGGACCGCCCGACTGACACCTTGGGACAGGTCCGGCGAGCGCGCGAGGCTCGTCGGAAAAACAGGACCAGATCGAAATTACGATTCCGACTTAGGATGAATCGTTATGCCGCGTGAATTTTATTTTTTTTGTTTTCTACGGCTTTTGTTTATCCGGCACGGCCCTGACTTCGAGGGTACGGTACCGGATGAATTTTTGAACTAGAAATGCTAACTAGAAATTGATGAATCGTTATTTGGAAATAGTTTTTACATTGTTATGTTTGTTCGTATTTAATGAATTAGGAAGCATTTTAGTATTGTACGAGCGAATGGCACCATTTTTGTATGTATAGTAGGGAAAAATGTACTGGGTGTCCCATGTAGTCGCCATTTCCTCTTTCAACTGGAACCGGTAGCTGCGAGCTTCGAACGGGTAGATACGGTAACGAGGAAAACTGAGTCTATTTGAAGCGACATAACTTTTGAAAAATTAGATCGAATGACTTGAATGTTATTGAGAAGTTAGAAGAATTAGTTTATTAGACGAGGTGTAAGGAATTTTTGAAAAAAGTTTGAATTGGTTGGAATCGCAAAAGAAATAGTAAAAGTTGGTTTTTTCAGCTTTTTTATCTGAGCCTGTATTGAAAATTTCAAAAATGTGTTTGAATCGCTTGAATAAATTATATCGGTGCTGAAAATTTCATCGATATTGGTTAATTCGTTTACGACGTTATAAACGATTAAAAGTGCGATTTTAAGTCGAAAATCGTGAAAAATTGCAATTTTTCCACTTTTAAGCGTTTTTCCTCAAAGTTTTAACCCTTTGCACTCGGCGCTATTTTCATTCTGAAACTAAATTTTTCTTTCGTCTTAGAATATTTTCATTCTGTTCGTACGAAACTGATCCGATTTCCACAATATAACATTTAAATGTATAGTAATCTATTGAATACAAATTTTGTAATGTAACAAATATTTTGTAATATTTTTTGTAATTTCTTTGAAATAATGCCACAACAATTTCTCGTGGTGCTTCAGAGTCATCACTCGAGTGCTAAGGGTTAAACTTCCACATTTCATCCGCTTCAACATTATTGCTCAAGGTCATTTCAAGGCCAAAAAGGTGGTATGAATCGCAGCAATATTCGGACACTTTTGAAGGGCGACAACATTTTTATTATTGGACTATGCGACTTGGATTTTTTATTTTTGAGAAGTTAGGACAATCAATTTACTGCATGACGTGCAAACAAATTTGGAAAAAGTTACAATTGTTTGACATTACAATTGTTTGGCTTTTCCAACTTTTTTCTCAATTTTGTTTCTGACAATTCGCTATCATGTTGATATTTTATTGAAAATATAATTCAAAACATAATTCCTTAATTAATACTAACTTTAAACAATTTTTTTCACTAATTGTACTGAAAATAACTAAGTACACGTATGTTGTTTATTTATGTAAAAAACATGAGTATTATGAAGCATACTGTATTTAAACTAATAATTTAAAAATTTCATTCGATGTACATAGAAGATCCTGTGAAGAAAATTTAAAAGCTAACATTCATGTTTTTGAAAGGAAAAATATTTTTATCGCATACTTGCATACATGCATTTACATCTACTTAAATCTATTATTCAAATATTTTAGTGGAACATACAAATTGTACATATTATAATGGATTTATAATACACATGGTAAGGGACCCAATTACCGTGCCGATTACTGTACCTTTATTAATTCTACTTAAGCATAGCGACTAATTAATTCTACTTTTTTAAAGCATAGCGAATATTTAAAGTGAGAAAGAGATATATAACATGTATATTAACCGATTTCAATGAAAAATATTTAACAAATCTTTCCTAATATTCATTACACTTTAAAAATAAGTAGAATTAATATAGGCTCGGTAATTGGCACCCCCACAGGTTCCTTACCAGCCCCGAATTACGGAAAGTATTTGTAACGTTATACTTTTCTGTTTCCAGATTTTTCTGCTCGAATCGGTTCACGTTTCAACGTTACAATAGAACGGACAAGGGGTTCCATTATTTGGAGCTATTCCCCGACGGACTGTCAGAGCGTTACACTTTTAAGAACCTGAGGGCGGAAGTTGTCAAGTTCGACTCAGGTTCGGTCGAACAGAAGGCTCTATGCGGATGATCTCATGCTACCCGTCACGGTTCTACATTCGGCAAATGAAAAACCATGGATCACGCTTCGACTTCACCCTCTCATTCCACCCCAGTTGTTCGAAAATCGAAAAGAAACATTAAAAACAAATAATTCGAGTTAACCTTTTACAGGGTGTAAATCATGAAGAACACGAAGAATATTTTTTCGTATTAATCAGTATTTACGTAGAGTTTTCTCATGTCTGAACAAACGCATTTATTTATTATTTATGGAAGCAGTTACTCTATTGAAATACATTGCATAGAATTTTATTGTCACAGATATTGAAACGAACATTTTAGATCTTTCAGTAACATAATTGTCGGTAATATGTTCTGTCAAAAGGGATATCCGAGTTGCTGACAGGGTTAAGAACTGAAGGAGGTTCATTGGCTTTTTAATAGTTCGTTACGACGTCACTATGACATCGATTGACTGCTTAATTAGAAAATGTTAATTCCTCGACGGACCTAGACCTTAATAACCTTCAATATTTGCTTTACACAAACAATCTCTCTTCGTACTTTTACATAATGCTCGTGCATTGTCCAATGTCACTTCGTTGAAAAGAAAATGTGATTAATTCGAACTCTCGGAAACTTGAAATTAATGTTCGATGCTCAACAAAGGCAAAATGTTTGCGTTTCCAGTCGCATTGTTTCTAAAACATTTCTAAAACAAAATGCGAAATCCTTGGACTCTGGCATTGCAAACCGCCGGGTAAAATATTGCAGACTTTCGTGCAAAGGAAATGGCGTCTGCGATCACAACAAATCCAATTGCCTTAACAATTCAAAACAGTTGTGAAATCAATATGAAGCGAATGTAAATATCAAGCGTGAAGTTTAGAAACGCGCGGTGATTCTTAAAAAATGATTTACCACTTCTCCTATCTCCACGATCAGTTCAAGCTAGCGGAACCGTCCCGGACGTGTTAAACTGTCTGTATCTGCCATAAATGTTCGCTTGTATCCTCTTTTTGTTTATAAGATGGACGTTGCTCGAGTTCTTAGAATTGGAGCATCTTCGGAGATTTAATTGGGATATTTTTATTCGAACTAACTGGAATATTCACGCGAGAGCAGACAGTTTAAGCGAACGCTACCGATCTTATCGGACTCGGCTATGCGCAACGCAATTTATGTTAACCCCCTAACAGTTTAGTTTGTACGATTCTGCAAGGATAAGCGGTAAACCATAACGTTTGGAATCACGAATCTATCCTACATTATGTCTACCGTTATGAACGAAACATGATTTTATTGTTGAACGGTGGTTCAACACGAGTGCGATAACAAAATTTTGAAGAAAATAAAAATTACAAGATAGAATTTCACTAACTACTGCCACGATTATTGCCAATCGTTTATCCTCTTCAAAGAAATATTTATTTTATTTTCAGCGTACCATTATTCCTAAATTAAACTTCAACATTTCAGCCTGTGAGCCAGATTAAATTTTTAATGGGCTCTGAAAAACCATTACACATTATATTGTATATTTTTCGTTCACGATGCGTGAAACATTTCTAACAAGTATCATTTATTTTAATCATTTTCGCCATTTTATTTTAGACAGTGACTGAAGCGAAGTGAACCAATATAAATGTTCGCCGAAAACAGATTTTGCTAAATATGTAAATTAATCCGAATAGAATTAAAGTTAACAAACGAAAGAAGAAACAGAATGTTCAATATGGAGAACGTCTTTGTTTTCGTTCGGCTTATTTTTAAAGGCAAGGTTGTTTACCATACTCGCGACTAATTTTATTAACACTAAACGAGGATAATGGCGTTGCGGTTTCGCTTCGACACAATGGGATATTAAAACGGAAGAGAAAAGATTTAACAAATTCGGGACTGTTGAACGGTCCGCTCGATCGCGTTCTGCCGCCATTGTAAAGTATAATGCGTCGGGCGTGCGCTCGAAAGCAAGCGGATTACGAAGGTGAAAAGTATTCGTTTAAATGGAAAGAGAGTGTTGAACGGTTCCCGCGCACGGTGGGCGTGAATTTTCATTGAAAAAACGAACAACAATATCCCGCCACGGTGAATCACATTTCTTTCTTTTCGCGTCTGCGTCGGACTTGTACACGGGGAACAAGGAATTCCGGCTGAATCATACGCTCGAGCTGTCAGATGCAAAGTAGAATACGCGTCCATCTTTGATTCCATTGTGAAACGCGTTGTTCGAGCGATCGACGCAATTGCTTCGCGCGTTTTAAGAAAACCGTTCGAATTGATCCGAGGTGGATTTCCGGAATTTCGGAATTATCGTGAATCATCCTATTACCATCTCGAGCGACTGTTCTCGGAAACAATTATGTGAGGTTCTTCCACACTTTTGACTAATAAAAGACACGGAAGATCTCTCAATAATTGATTGAACGTTCTCGGAAACAATTATGTGAAGTTCTTCCACACTTTTGACTAATAAAAGACACGGAAGATCCCTCAATAATTGATTGAACGTTCTCGGGAAAAATTATGTGAAGTTCTTCCTTACTTTTGACGAATAAAATATACAGATCTATCAATGGAAATTATGTTTATGAGAGAATCCTGAAAATTGGACCAAAGTCATCAAAAAATATGAAAGGATAATAATGTTGGGCGCAAAGAAGAAATTTTTTAAGTAATTATAAGGCAAATGGTTGAATCTTGGGCCAATCTAAATTCGAAATGAATCCTTTCAACATATGTATAAGTTGCTGAAAAAATGATGTGTACCAATGTCTGTTTTTGAAAAGAAAATAACTGAAATCATTAGAACTGTCCGCTTCTAAGCTGCAAGATATTTAAAAATAATGTATAAACTCGATAAAACTGTTACGAATATAAATAAATGTCAACGGGAGCTCCTGTGTCTTGCAATACTTATTTCACAACAAAATCCTCTGTGAATTGTGCTTGTTGAATTTGCAAGGAAAGGTACAAATAAAAATGCATTGCCACAGTTGGAGAGATCGATGTGTAAAAAGCGAGCACTGAGAGTCGGTATTTTTTTCAAGTTTCTCCTCTCAAAGTTTGTCCCTTGGGGCTCGACACCAAGATGAATATTATTCCCGCGCCCCAAATTTCAGTCTTTTTCCTGTCGGCTTGAACTATCATTTTCTCTTTCTTTTTTTTTCGCCGAGAATCCAGTCCCGCACGAACACGAAAATCCAGCGATGGGCCAGCCTCTCGTTGTGTGGCACATGAACGAGAAATTCGTGTCCCCGCCAGCTTTCATGTTCCGTCGCGCTTTATTGACATTCTATCTCTCCCACCGGTCACGCGAACACGCTTCCACGGGCATCGACCCCTTTTAAATAATGTTACATCACGGGAGACAGGCCACGGATCGACTTGTCAGAACTCCTTGGCTTCTGGAAGGGTTTTTCTCCCCCGGCACCTCGTTCCATCCACCCAGAAAACTCGTGGTTCATATATTACAACATGCCGGGTTAGTCACCTAACATTTCAGGGGCTATTCTGGTTTTTCATCTTCAAAAAATCGGTTTTTCTACATTTTTTTTCTTTTTCTTAAGGTGTACGGAATATATGTGCAGAAGAATTTGTTTAAATTCGCAAAATCAAATCAATAGAGCAAGGGTCATTTGTTCATTTTCTTTCGAATAACTTTTTACTATAAATTCAATAATAATTCGGTTGCAATTTCGTCCAGAAATGACTTTTGAATAAATGACTGTCACGCCATTTTTGTTTGAGATATTTAGCTCCATTTTTCAGAATGTATGTGCAGAAGGATTTGTTTAAATTCGCAAAATCAACTCAATAGAGCAAGGGTCTCAATTATTGTGTCTATATTCATTATTATATTCATTTTCTTTCGAATAACTTTTTACTATAAATTGCAATAATACTTCGGTTGCAATTTCATCCAGAAATGACTTTTGAAAAAATGACTGTCACGCCATTTTTGTTTGAGATATTTAGCTCCATTTTTCGGAATATATGTGCAGAAGAATTTGTTTAAATTCGCAAAATCAACTCAATAGAGCAAGGGTCTCAATTATTGTGTCTATATTCATTATCATATTCATTTTCTTTCGAATAACTTTTTACTATAAATTCAATAATAATTAGGTTGCAATTTCATTCAGAAATGACTTTTGAAAAAATGACTGTCACGCCTGTTTTGTTTGAGATATTTAGCTCAATTTTTCAGAATGTATGTGCAGAAGAATTTGTTTAAATTCGCAAAATCAAATCAATAGAGCAAGGGTCTCAATTACTGTGCCTATATTCATTATCATATTCATTTTCTTTCGAATAACTTTTTACCATAAATTCAATAATAATTAGGTTGCAATTTCATCCAGAAATGACTTTTGAAAAAAAGACCGTCACGCCTATTTTGTTTGAGATATTTAGCTGAATTTTTCAGTAAATATTATTACATTTTAAAATGCAAATATTACATGAATGTTGTTCTTGTATTTCGAACAAGAAATCTTCAAGTTTAGTATACACCATTTTGAAAATGCACGGAAAATCTTTATGTTTTCTTAAGTTTTTTTTTATTTTTCTTTTCTTTTTTCACATTTTCCGAAGTTTGAAGCTAACGTATAAGACGATGCACTAATCTGAATGATCTTCAGAGAAGTTTCGTAAAGAAAATTGCTAATTATTTATTTAATATCCTGTAAAAGTGTTAGGTGACCCACCTTGGACAAGTGATTAAAAAATTTGCAAACCCGAACCCATTCGTATCACCAATCTTCGATAGAAGTACTAAGTTATTTATGATCGAAAATATTATTCTTCGTTCAGTATAATATTCGTAATCTGAGAATTGTGTGATCTATCAAAAATTATAATATCTTAAATTAGTTTGAGTTACGGAAAATTTGTTTTCTCTTTTCCATTTAGTTCCAGTTGCTTCTTATTATCTACTTATTCGTTATTACATCATATTCTCGTAAGAACTTTTCTAGAAAAATTGCAAAATTATTACTAACAGCCGTTCCTTATTTTTTAGAGTTATATTACACAATGAACCGAACTGAAAGTTTACAAAAATACGGCGGAAGTTCCTCGGAAGGAAGAAAGTTTTCTTCGAAACTATGAGCACTACATGTTGCCAGTACGACAATGCAATAAATAAAAAGAAATGTCAGTACCTCGTATAAAATCGAGAAAAACAAAAAGTTGTATATCAATTCGAGAATGTCCGACTTTTATCGAATCGCAACGACAA
Source organism: Halictus ligatus (assembly GCA_028454255.1). Classification (NCBI taxonomy): domain Eukaryota; kingdom Metazoa; phylum Arthropoda; class Insecta; order Hymenoptera; family Halictidae; genus Halictus; species Halictus ligatus. Next base: position 1,753,077 of record CM052131.1, read on the forward strand.
ATTACCGATTCGATGGATATCAAATTTTCGGGGTTCAAAAAAAGAAAAGAAAGAAGTCAGGTGATCGTTAAAAAATAGTGCGCATCTTCCACAGTACTGAATGTACATGTACATACACATATACATTGAATATATTTCATCGGAAAATCAAAGTGATATAATCTTACAAATAAGGACTACGTCAACGCTACTTAGCTTTTAAGTTACATTTACTGTTCATAAATATTCATCTGTCTACAATGATTCGCATGTGGAGTAAACTAAACTATAGCCGAGCGTCGTATAGTAAAATAATTGGTTCACGCGATGCGACGATAATGGCGAAAATGTTTCCTCGTTGGTGGAACCGAACCGCTCAGGGTAGGTTCAGAGAAAAAGGAACGAAAGGAACGCGAATGAACGAGAATGTACGAGTACGAAATCTTCGATAGTGTTCCTCTTACCGACTACACACATTTTTGGTGAAAATTTCAAGGACCTTTCTGCGAGGCAAGCTTCGTGGTAAACTAACGTTAGAAACAATCTCCCGCAAACGTTCCTGCGCGAGCCTTGCCGGGAATCGCGCAGGAAGAAGAAGAAAGTAAAGCTCGAGAAGTATTAAAAAGTTAAGTAACTCTTTTCAACCGAATCGAATCCTACGGAAAACAGATTCGCTCCCTCGTAAGTACAGTGAGGGACAGAAACGTTGATGCAATAAAAATTCGCATAAACAAACAGTTATATTCTCTAGATTATTTAATTATACTCGAATATGTATGGTCGTATATTGTACTCTCGCTTCTGTACATTTATTACTACCATTGATACATATTTGAATTTAATCGATTAGTCTTTAATTGTATCAGGGAATTGTACTGTAAACGTTTTCTTTAATTTACAACTTAGTAAACTCCTTGGCTCTTCGTCGATCCCAGTTCTAGTGAAATTATAACGAGTGAGAATCGCAGAAACAATTCTAATATTTACAAAAATAACTTCAGATTTTCATTGTACGAACAGAGTTCTTCGTCCATCACTGTAGTCACTGAACAAATTGACGCGTTTCTGCGTTCACGAGGAGATCCAATTTATAAAAGGAATTCAGCAATCCTTTTTGTTTTTCTTCTTCAAACAATTCGCTCACCGATGAAAATAAAAAGAAAAAAGAAACGAAACCTTTAAAAAAGGTAGCAATAGCTACGGCAATGACGTAAAGCTTTGCTACACCAAAAAGTCATTGACCTCGAATCACAATATTTCATTCGCAAAAGAAACAGGACGTTTTGGTCGAAATGTATAATACTTTTTTTTCCCCCTTCGTGTTACACACTGTGCATTCAGATCCGGTGAAGCGTTTGATCAGTTCCAAGTGCACGGTACACACGAACGTTTCGTTACACAGAACAAAAAGAAAATTAACCCTCTACGACGTCGCGCGACATTGACAATACACATGCGTATCGATACGTTTCAAGTTCGTCGTGGATCTCTTACACTTCTAGACGGGGGGAAGAAAATAAATGTTTTTTTTTTCTCTTTTTATGATCTCCAACATATATTTGCGACACGATCTCTTTCTTTCTTTCTCGCTGCTTCGCACATCCATGTCTATTTGTTCCCCTCGAGGTGAAAACGTCAAGTTATAGAGGGTTAATACTATTTTGTGCCTGCCGTAAAGAAATCTAACACAATGAATGAACGTCGGTACGATGATTACAAGTATACTGCAAATATTTACGCCAGTATTAAAACTGTATCGAAGAGATATTCATTACATCTACAGAGGGACATGGAAAGTTACGAAGCGAATGGGAACATCGGTTCCATTTTTTGTTCGTAGCTTTTCATGCTCCCCAAGCGCATAAAATCCGCAGTCGAATAGTCAGTGTAACGTCTCGGGAACAAGTAATTAATCAATGGTCGATATATACGGTACACCGAGACGTGGCACCTCTGTGGTATAGCCTACATGAGGTAATAAACTAAATGTAGTCTTAACAAGATTCCCAATTGGTCCCTGTGATCAAGAAAATCGTATCGCGATAATAAGAATTGTACCAACTGCCAACTGCAGACGGTACAGTACATTAACAATTCTATGGAACTTTTCTAATTAATTGACGCTTAGAGAACTAATGTTTAGAGACACGCTTTAAAAGAGAAACATGTAAAATCGACGCCTCTACAACCGCGAAAACTATTTCACAACAATCGACCGTACTGTCTTTGATAAACTTGTTAACTTATTCCAACCGTTTCTGCGATACTACAGTAGCGACTGCGACAAGACCGCAAAAGGAATTTTTGTTTAGGCTACCGATGAGTTTACTACCTCGCTGCGTGGTCACTTTCAAAAATACAGAAATGCTTCAGAAGACGGTTACCCTATAGTAAGATTCGAGTTCTACAAACTAAATAGAACGGAAGCGTTCGAATGAAAGCCGAAATTAAACGTGATAAAAACATTCGAATAAATTAAACCGTATACTTAAGTAACCACTAAATCCTTTCGACTCTTGACGATTACATCGTTAAGTTTGGCAAACATTTTTTTGTTTGTTTCGAACATTGTCCAAGCATTTCTGTACAATTAAACCGGTCCTAAGAATACCAAGAGCCGTGAACAGATATCGCGCTATTCCGATTTCCTCGAGTTATGTTGGCCACAATGTATTTTTAATGATAGTGTGCCTCGTGGACTTCACTTTTCTCGTATCTTCTTCTACTTCGTCTCTCTCTCTCTTCTTCTTCTTCTTCTTTTTTTTTACATTTTACAGATCACTTAATTAGAAAATAACTCTAAGTACCTTGTATAAAATACACGCAACCATATATGTATATATATATATATATACACATGTCGTGTGTATGTATATATATATGTGTGTATGTAAACACTCTTTTCATTATGAAAATGAAACAAACGAAATTCATAATTTGGTCTAAACCGAACGCTGCGGAAACACTATCGTTAGAAATTCACTGTGTTCCCGCGTATATTCTAGCCGAGTGACCGTAGGGATCGTCGTGCCCTTGTTTGCTGTACAAAAATATATGTGTATAAAACACATAATCGATATTTCGACACGCAGTCCGTTTCAACCATGAACGTATGAATCCGCCAAAGATTTTTCGTAACAGTCAGTGCACGTTTCTTCATGATCCTTATTATCGACAGAAGCACGAACAAGGTATAAGTGGTGTATGCATTTTCGCATGGAAGCAATAATATTAACGTAAATTATCGAAACAAACGGAACTATTTCTGATTAACGCGATAGCATTAAAAATAATCCCTTGCTTCGTAATGTGAAATCAGAAAGTAAAAGAACAGAATATCACAAATACGAATATCAGTAATTACTTGTCGGTTGTTGTTTTTCTTTCTAAATACCAATTTCCTTTATTTATCAAGTATAAAATAAAATCGATAAAACTTGCTCTCGAGAAATCGCAAAGCAAGAGCTGCCAAAAGGTGTAAACAAAAATATAAAAATAAAAAATTCTTGGGTAACCCTTTGGTAGATACATAGTTCAACGCGGGATACACTGGACCCGTTTCATTGTTTCATACACGAGAAATGAATTCTATTAACCTGATTGTACGAACAATCGGTGTTTCTCTCTTAGGGTGTCACAGTGAAACGTTCATTAACAGAATTCAATTCTGATAATAGACAGAGACCGTGTATGTCTTCGATTACGCTGAAAGAACTGATAAATTTCAAGTCATTTCATAAGTCGTCGTTCTGTTATAATTTTAATAACGCGAAATGTTTTACATTCCAGTCAATTTATAGAACAGAGGTTTTTCTGAAGAGAAGTCCTGAATCGTCTAGAAGTTATTTAAGATTTAACTGCGCATCAAGAGTTGTACACACCAGTTTACAAATATATTAAAATCAGTAAAGCACTACTTTTAAAAGCGTAAAAATATATACGAACCGAATTAAATTAATTGCAAAGGAATCACAGATTTATGAAATGATCCGATATTCTTAATAATACTGCTTCGTCTATTCCGACTCAACATACACAGATATTATATGTAATTAACAACCCATAGTCCCGCAAGGAATCTATATCGCGAACCGGCATAATTACTGTGATCGTGAAAATGGCGCAAGTTACATCACCTTTTGAATTCTGTTTACCGATCTGACTACCAATTCAATTTATCAGTTCTGTTTTCCACTATTTTGCAAAGCTAGTTCCACGTTGTCGCAATAGAATTCGATGCAACACGAAATGAGCGGTGAATTCAATTTCAAGTGATTTATTTGCTAGAAAAAATCATTTCAACCGTGCGAGATGCGATGAAATGAAAACTCAAACATCTATCGATGGAAATCACTTCGTCTCTTTCACTTGATTCGGAACTTGTTCAGAACCCTAATGGCGTAAAATCACTTTTTCGACTCTCGCTCAGGGAGCGTGGTTTTATAAAAATTCGAACTTACACAAACTTCCATAGTATTTATATAGTAGTCTTTCAACATATAATACGAGTGTATATCTACGGTCGCAATTGTTTGTTGGGCCACGCTGTCAGTAATTTCAACGTAATTTTTTTATCCGGGCTGTACGGTGTTTTCGGTGAAACGATCGTTAAAAACGCACTGCGCATCCCTCCACACGTAACACGCATTCATAGAGCTTAAGTCTGCGCGGAAACAGAAATGTATGATATCTCGGCTCCTCGTTAACAAGTAATTATACAAAGTTTCCCCGCATTGCCTACCTCCTTCGCCGATCGATCTAGAATAAAATTATCATATCTCCTATTCATCTTTTTATACACAATGCACCTCTCGCATCAAACGTGCAAAGAATCTACACAGGTAGACAGAGACACGCACATAACACATTTGCACCGGACGATAAAATGAATCTTGTTGTTTTCTGGTTTATTTAAAAAAAAAAACAAAAAAAAAAGAAAGAACTCGGTTCAATCGATCACAATTAAAAAAGTAACTAGCAGGGTCTATTTGTCAGCTACGCCTTGTATGAAGCATGGTTTTGTACCAGAGTCAACATCGAGTTACACGAGTTCTAATGATCTCACATCGATTACAGCGATTTACATTTTCGTATTTTATCCATGTAGCTTTTCTAAGCTTTACAATAGAATGAGATCGATAATTACGTCGGTTCACGACACATTCATAAAATTGGTTTAATAAGGAATATACTTTTAAATTCGTTAGCGTAAATATCATTTTGTAACTCTCCCTCTTCTTCTTCTTCTCCATTTTCTTCCTCTTTTTCAACGTTTCGTTATAGTTAGCGGTCTCGTAATACTTTACGGTATAAAGTAAATGAGTGTAAGCCTTCGGTTACGCTACGTGCGGACGTTATAAAAAAAAAAAGAAAAAAAAACTGTTCGATAAAATTTGAACGCATAAAAATACACCAGAAATAAACGACCATACGATCGAGAAAAGTAACACGAAACTGAGACAATAATAAAATACACACACGCAAATATATATATATATATATATACACATATATGTATTGAAATCATAAAATCATTTCCGGTAAACACTCTCGCAAGTGGAGTTTCACTTAGGCCATTCGAGAAAATCCGGGGGCTCGATTTAATCCATTTTGGTTTTATCGCGTGACAAGCTCGCGCGGCAAGAAATAAAAGAAGAAAAGAAATGAGTAAGAAGAAAAATGATCATGTGTCAAAAGTTGCACACTCTGGTTCAAAATCTGGACGAATATCGAATGAATCGTTCGCGAAGACAGAGTTTCGATATGCAATGTATCTGCGTGTCAATTCTTTTCCTTTATACAAACTGTTCACTTACATCTACCTACGTTTCAATCTAACTCATCTTACGTGCCTATATTTATAATATCTATATATCTTAATACACACATCTCTCAGTCTATCTGTACACGCTAACATGACGCGAACGAACCACCCTCCTTCCCATTCCATTCGACGCCGTTACAATTAAAAACTTATACAAAAAGCCGACGGAATATCTTCCTCGATATAGAAGTATCCTTCGCGAAGACGCGGTGTTTTGTGTTTTTTTTTTTCGTTTCTCTTCGTTTCCTTACTTCTGCTATCGTCGTGAAGTTTCTTTTCCCCTTTGTCCCTAATTTGCCCGAGAGCGAAACGTTAGATCGCGCGATGCCTCTGGAATATCCTTTCGCATCCTTGAATTCCTTTCGGTTCGGTTGTGAAAAATCCGCAAGATACCGGCGTGCGGTGCCCGTTTCCTTTTTGTCTTTACGCGGGAACGTGATCGCGTAACCGTTAGTTCCTCGAGAATCGTTGATCCGTGATTCCTTATGATCACCGACATTGACAGCGAGAGACGAGAGAGAGAAAAATGATTCTACAACCACACACACACGCGCGCACACACACAAAACATGTAAATCGTATTCGATCCGAGATACGCGCAGAAAGAAGTGTAGGCTATCACGGTTCATCCGCGATATTCGTACATTTTGATTCTTCTAGGTGAAACGATTCGATTAATTTCGGCTTCGACGTGTACGAAGAAAAAATAGAACAGGATCGTCGTTGAACAAAATATAATGAATGACAATAATTTACCGAGGATACAAGCGAATGTGTGTTGTTTACTTGAACGATAAATCCTTCCCCTTTTTAATAGAAAAGAAAAGAAAAAAGAAAAAAGAAAAGAAAAGAAAAACAAGAACGAACACGTCTTATCTCGAAAAAGAAACGGTAAAAACACAATGACTATAAATATACAAGTGATGATGGAGAGAAAGAGGAAAGAAGAGCCGTTACTATTCGGTGAAGTGCTTCAAAATGAAAGATATAGAAAAATATTCGTATATGTTCGTGATTATGAAAAAAAGAGATTATAATTCGATTGTGACAATGTAATACTTTCATTCCGTCTCTAACGTTCGCTCGCGACAATAACCGCAACGGCGCATGCGATCACCCGCGGGGGTAATCAATCATCGACTCGGGTAAAAGTGATAGGTAACATTGAATGTTCGACCATTGTTTCGCAGTCGAAGTTATTTGTAATTCGATTAGCATTCTAGCCTTTATACGGAGCTAACGGGATTAAACGGGCTAGTAGGTCCTGACGAAGGATGTCGTCTCCTGAATGTCCGCTTCGCTGTCTGTCGCCTGGTATCCCTGGGATTGAGAAAGTGAAAGAAGTGCATCCAGTCCTAACGATTCGGCTAGCGGATCTGGCGCTCTCGACTACAGTATAAATAACACAAAAAAAAAATGTTGCGCTAAAACTATAACGTACTATGCTACTTAGCAAATAAAAAGCGAGTTAAGGGGACATTCTGTAGACTGCGACAACGTATTTCTAGTAGCCACGACAATTCGAAGGTACGAACGACGCACTGTAATTAAGTTCAAACATTTTCATTTCGCACTCTAGAGGCCAGGATGTCCCCTCAACACGTGGCATGTAAAATAGTATACGAACCAATGAAAATGTTACAAAGATTCTAGACTACGCTCTACTATAAACAAGGAGATAAGCACATAAGAAGAGCACGATCAAAAGAGCAGATAAAGCCCGAGAATAATATCATTTTACATAAGAATAATAAACATAAACGGAGTTAAGCTAGAATCGACAGGAATAACATGTTATCGAATCCATTTAGATGAACGTACCGTTGAGTTTTGTTCTGCTTCCTTGCAGTTGCTACATATGTAATCGTCTTCCTCGGCGATCTCTGTACGATCCAGCCCGACGCAGTGCATGTGAAACCAACCCTCGCAACCCCCGTCGCACTGGACCCAATCAACTTCCCTTCCTACCATCCAAATCAAAGCATAACTATAACAGGAATCATTGTAGTAAGACGCCGTTGCAGCGGAGAGTATACTTACCGCTGGGTCGCAAACAATTGACCGCGGCGCAGTCGTCCTCTTCGTCCGACGTGTCCTGTTTAGTCTTTTTCCTGTTACCGCCCCTCTTCTTCGGACCGTCGTCGCCTTCTTTGCGTTTCATCTGGAACACACGTTTAACTGAAATCGAACTAGCCGATGTTCAACGAACCGCGCTTGCACCGCTGACATTAACCTCCGTGTCTCGAATTTAAACTTGACCGCGACGGTAAATGAAAAATCCAACCGAAACCAATCGGATAACGTTTACTCGGAACGATCAATCGCAGACATCAATGTCTACCGCGTTAACGTCCTTCGGAAGTTTCAATTCGAGGCAAATCGTATTTTCACGTGCCAGTACCTTTCGAGGTCCACGCTTGATCGGCACCGGCGAGCTAGCAGACTTTTTCTCCTTCTGCAAACCCTTTCGTTTCGCCGAATGTTTATCCTCCGTCTTTTGCCGTCCAAGTTTCTTCAACAGCTCGAACTCTTCGGACTTCCTCTTTCTTCCCCGTTTCCTTATATCTTTCGAGTCCTGGTTCAGATGGGACTGCACCTCCTCGTACGAGGCGTACTTGCGAACGGTGCTCGGGCTGTTCGTGTGACTCAATATACGCCAGATGTGCAGCGTCTCGTCGAGCGCAACTTCCAACAGATCGCCCTCCATCATTAGCTCCTCTAAACGTAACCTCGCCGATTGCGAGAGCATAACCGCAGCCTCGGACGAGTCGTTCGACTGCGACTTGCGCTGAACTTTAGAAACTATAAGACAAACACAATTAATGGTAATGAATAATCAATTTGCGTCGCGACGATCTGTTTTTATATAAACAGAAATCTTACTATATGAATATGTGTGCTCATTACTACTGAACGTACTACAACTTGGTTCGTCGTCGTCTATGGTGACCACATCGTCGTCGTCATCCTGAAACACATTATGCACATAAATTTCCGTGTTACTTATTGTACGAGGTCGTCCCCCGTTTACGAGAAGTTTACGTTTTGTATTTCGTATTTCAATATCCATATTTTACGAATTGCCTATTGAATATTGAAATACGTGTCTATGAACCCTGCGGTAATTGACGTTTCAATTAGTGTCCGTAACACTTACCGCGGTGCTAAGAGCGCTGTCATCCGAGTGAACACCGCTAAGTGGAGCAATTGCTTGTACTCTCTGATGCAGTTCAGGATTGTTCGCCGCCTTCTTCAACTCGCTGCTGATAATCTTTTCTGTTTTCTCCCGTGCTGCGGCTTCTACCAATTTTTGCGACAATACGGACAGTTTCGCCAACGCTGATGAAATTTCGTCTGTAGCTAATGCTTGACGAGCTCGATCCTATAAAATGAAAAATATATATATATATATAAAATCCTCATTAATAATGTACCTTATGCGTACAGAATGCTTACCTGCCAATTCATCGCACGTTCCGTGAGGCATTGTAATGCTTCACCTTCCGGTAAACGAATTGGAATTTTCTGAAGACTAACTAACAGTGCTAGTATTGTCTCTAGCCGCGGCCGTCGCGACCGCAGACAACAGGGACATAAAAATTTCAGTTCCTTCGACATAGGTAATTTGCCTTTGCACGATGTTTTCGGCAAGGGCACGCAATTCGCTGAAAAACCATAGTCACGATTAAATCGTTTTCAGACCGGACACAAAACCGAAAAATACGCAACGAATTTGACTCACAGTGAAACCAATCTTTACAAAGCTCGCATTGAAGCATGAGACCAAATCTGGGACGCCAGCAAACGCAATACCTGGACTCCTCCATTTCAGTTTTCATTAAATTCCTCTCCCTCAGATTTCTCATTGCCTCCATCTCCCGTTGTTCGGCTAACTTAAATGCAGCTACGATGGTAGCCGAATCATTAGAATCATCTAATTTTGTATCACAGACAAATACGGGTCCGATGCTCTCTTCGCTTTTGCTCTTCTTAACTTTCAACGTTTGCGTTCCGATACCGATACGCGGCGACAAAGCCTCCATTAAGGTGCAATGCGAGTTTTTCCTTAAGAACGTTCTCGCCGTCCTCTCTTTCCATGTTTTTGCTTGGGAAAGCGTAGACTCTAAAATTGGCAGAGCGTTCAGATGTAATGGAATACCTCTACCCTTCTTAATTAACTCGTCCAACGTATCGTAATAAGGAAAATTCTCTCTCGCTTGTACTTCTTCCACCATTTTCGTCCATGATTTCGCCTTGTTTAACATATCTTGAAGAATATCTAAACTGGGCAAGTAAGCCTCTACCTCGTCGGCTTCGCGAATAAATTCTTCCAAAGACGACATAGTTTGTCTGCTTTTCGTATGAAGATATAATTTTGCCTTCTCTTCCCATTTATCAATCGCGTTCATCAATCCTTGTAATTCGGACAGTGTGGTTTCTATACTTAAATGTGGCGGTATCGTCATGCCTTTTTCAATTAATTTTGCTAAATCATCGCGATGCACAGATTTCGGATCTTCTTGTACAGATTTCACTTCTTCAAGCCATTGTGTCTGTGCTAATTTCTATGAAAAAGAGACATACGATTATCTTACAGAAGAGAATCACGGTATTATCGTATACAGTAATGTTAAACTTACTTGTTTCAAACGAACAAGCTGAGGTAACTCGATGCAAATAGAATCTCCAAAATCAATACATTTCTCCAGCTGTTCTATATCACAACTATCTTCCTTAGTGTCTAATTCTTCTGCATCCGTTTGAAATTGCAATACTTGGTCGAGTATGAATTTTACACCGTCTGATTCTTTGAGCTCACAGCACAGATTCGTTATTTCCTTGTAGAAGAGTGTCAGTTCTTCCACCGTCAATTTATATTTAGTTTCGACAGATTGTCTTGTTCTGCATAAAGAATATTCAAATAATTTTCTGTTATATAATACGCATATTTCGCGGAGAAGCCAGAAAGTGATCATACCTTGTACGTTGTTTATTATTTAGAAGTTGCTGCGCGACGCTTGCACATTTTTCAGCGTCCTGTACAGCAGTCGTCAAAGCTGTCAACAGTTCGCTCTCTGGAAACTTTTTGTTCTCCGCTTCGTTTAAGAGTTCCTTCAACTCGTTCAGCTCGATTTTATCACTTTTCTTGTCGGGATCCATGGCCTCCTTTACTTTCGTTACCCACGAGTCGAACGACTCGGCTTTCAATTTCAACTTTTGTAACATAATTGGTAGTTCGTCCAAAGTGTAACGATAACGTAGCGTGTGCTTCTCCGGTGGGCAATCACAAAGATCCCTGAAGTGTCTCAGACAAACCAATTGGGAACTTTGGCAAGAACATGTAACCGCACTCAAGAAACAAGTTGTCTTGCACGTTTCGCACTGTCTCTCATCGTCTGGCAAAAGTTCGAATGCTTCGCGCTCAGCTTCGGTTACACCCTAAAAACGAATATTTGTATCACAAAGATCATTTCATTCGGTCGTTTAACGTTCTCACATTTTAAACCGAATCGTAAAAGCAGGACGAAACTAGGCACAAAACACATGTAGCCATCTGCAGACAAACTAACTTCGAGGTGGGAAAATATTTGAAAAATACCCTAATCATTTAGGATGGTGGTTAACAATTTCTAATAAATTCGCGAGGAAAACGATGAAATTCACTGAATTAGCGGAGGAAACGCAATGCCTGTTTAGCATCATGGTAAGGCTTTAAAAACATAACCTCTATTCACCGATAAAAGTTACATAATCAAGAGCAGAGACACACCAAATAGACACCAGCTAGTCAAGGTCGTTAACTAAAGAATGATCGCACAAAAACTATTTTAACGACAACGAACACAGGCTAACCAAATGCAACGAAATATAAGGAGGCATTAATGAGAAATATAACGTGGATGGCGGAGTACTACTGAAACGACCAATGGTTGGCAGTATCAGACGCACACACACGTCTTTTACCGCGTGTTCCCGCATGGTTACGTGTATGTGCATTCGCCGACGTGTGAGTGCAGTACTGTGCGAGTGTGAATCGGTGAGCGACTGCTTCAGCACTTACTATACTGTTTGACCTAAATACATTGGTCCGTGCATTTAGAAATACAACCCGTTCTGTGTATTTGATTCGTTTTGGAGGCAAGATTTGAACGAGTGAAAACAAAATTGAGTATTCCCGCAGAGCTGAATCGGATTGGATTCTCTTAAACTAATAATAAGATCGCTATATATATCGCAAATAAATTCGAATTATACTACTAAATTTGATACGCAAACGAAATTGGCTTGAATATCCAATTTTCAAGGGAACAAGAAAATTTGACAATTCAAGGGAATAAGAAGATTGAAAAATGGCAAAATAAATAAAATATTGCATCTGTTTCATGATTTTTACACTTTATAAATTCAGTGACCTTACGAAACTCGTAACTTCCACTGATCTGAGTTCATATATAAAGATCATAACTTACCCATTCCAATAAGTTTTTCCGAAGTTTCTTCTCATCGTCCACCATTTGAAGCATATCGTGGTAAGTTGCGGTTGCAATTCCTATGTCCAAAGAGTCTGGATCTAGTGACATTTTGCATACCAACTCGTCGTGAGAAAATACACAAAATCGTCTTAAATTTGAGTAATGCGATATACACTCTCGTCCAATTTTTAGCTAATAAATAAACAACAAAATTTATAAAGCATGTATATTACGGGAATCGAAGGTAAGAATTTGAGATGATGAGCTATACCCAATCAGCTGGGGCGAAATTCACCGCTTCTGCAAAGTTATAACCTTGGTTAAAACCAGCGTGATACGCTCGAGGAAACGTAACGACGAATTCGCCTGCATGTTGATCAGTCCTAACTACTGGAACGCCTGTGAATAGAATATATAAACAATATTAACGACATCTAGTATTTATATATTAATTAACGTATTATATAATTAGAGTATATGTTACCTTCACTTGTTAAAATGTTAGGATTCATAATAGTGACCAGCTGGTGCAACAAATCCGGCTGACTTTGAAATAGTTCCGGGGCAGCTGATTTCATTGACTGTTCAAATCGTTCTGCTTGAGAGCCTGGCACGCCGTACCATGTTTTCGGTTCTCCCCAATGTAGGTAATTAATCGAGTAACTCCAGTGATCCTCGTTATGCCAGCAGAATGTTGCAAAACACATGGCAACATACATCCATGGTACTTTCATGCCACTGATGTCAGCATTAATATGACCTAATACACTTCCACGTAACACTGGTAAATTATTTAAATTCCATGGAGATTCAGCATATTCTTGATCGCACGTAAATAAATTAACACTTGTTTTTGTTGGAAATCCGGATCCATGATCCATTGTATGCAAATCTGCTCCATACTCAACCGTTACATCTTCGTCAATTGAAGAAACTATTCGCCAAAATTCTTTTTCTACTAAGGATGTTGGCACCATCTACAAAGAAATAAGGTTATTTTTTAGTTACGTAATTCGATTAGTTTTGTTCGATAATAATGAAGGACACAACTTAGGTAACGTACATGTACAGGCATGTTGAAGTAATCGCTCTTAAATTGATCAGCCATTTCTCCAAATTGTTGAAGAGTGTACTCTCTCTGTGCCTGTTCAAAACCGAATGCCTCCATTGGTTTTGAAACTTCTTCAGCAACACACTTCGGGCATCGCCAATCTCCCTTTGGTATTTCCGTTAACGGTGGCATTAGACAGAATGTATGATAGCTATCGTCGCATCCGTCGCACAACAGCATGTTCTCTTCGTTGTCGCCTCTTCCACAATTATGACAAATATATTTTGCCAACTATAAGAAACATATATGGCTTTGAGAAAAGCATGTTCACAAAAGCGCGGAACATAGCATAACATGTACTTACAGGGTCAAATTCATAGGTAAGTTTAACGCCTCTAGTTTTGTTTGATTTTTTTCCTTCTTTGGTATTAAACCCAGCCATCTTCGGGCCGGGTCCATAAAATTGTAATTTTTTAAGCTCTTTGCTGTTGTCGTCACCATTTTTACTTCTGATCCCATCTTTACAATCGTTATCAGAATCATACTCCTCCTTGCAATCTTCTTGTTTCACACACACTTCTGGCTTCTCTTCCTGACCAATAAATCTCTTCGACCGACGTGAGAATTTCTCAGTTGGTGGTTTAATTTGTTGACGTGATATAATGCCATGTGGCTTATAATCCCGATCTTTCTTTTCGTTTACATTAGAGTCTGGTTCGATTTTCTGTGTGTTTCGGTAGATATTAAGTAGATATTGTCATGAATCACAGTGAAAATAATATTAGAAGAAAGTAATAACTTACAATATCTGATAAAGTTTTTCCTTGTTTAAAGACGTCGAATGGATACAAAATTCTCTCATAATGATTTTTTAATATACTCCCAACACTGCGACCAGATGGGTAACCTAATTTATTCGCAATTTTAGCCCATCTCCTTTCTTTCGTTACTGTTTCAATTCCACCTGCGGATAGTTTGGGTGGAATTAATTAATCCCTTCATTTGATCTTTAACTGTTAGTCTTTGCGAACCATAGAAACATACCTTCATCCGTAACTATTTTGTGTAAAGAGTACAAATCAAGCGCTTTACGCTCGACAAGAGGAATTTTCAAAGAAGAACCTTGGAGCTCCCAGAATTTTGCAATTTGATCTAGGAAATTAAGTTTTATTCTAGTTTTTGCCTCCAATTCATTTAGCCTTTGTATCCTTGGAACAAATTTGAATTTATCTACATCAACAGCAAATGGTGGCTGCCAATTCTGCAAACGTAACAAATTCATAATGACCATTTTTTACAAAATAACACGAATATTTTCATGTAAAACGATTCTCCGATAATATTCGCAAAAATTTTATTTATCGCTAAAAAGTGAAAAAAGAAAACATTCGTACGATAATATTCGAAGGTTTCTCAATCGATCGATTAGCGTTATAAAAAAATTATACATGTGTGCATTGCATACATAGAAACTACAAAAAAAAAAAAGAAATTACTAGAGAACCGGAATACGGTTTTAATCAATACAGGCTTAATATATCGAACGAGAAGAGGAGTAAACGTTACTACACGTCATCGTTAATTGATTTCTCCTAAAATTCATTTTTGAGAATAATAACTTAAACATGTACGTGTATCTGAATAATCGATAGGTGCCTTCGTGGTTTCGTCTTTATCGTGACGCAACAACCATTGCAAGATTAGTCTAATTCTTTAAGGACACTGATCACACTTTTAAATACAGCTAAAAATGAATTTCCTTCGTCGATCGTCCCCTTCGAACCTCCGTTAATTAATTGTACGGACAAAATATTCAAAGGTATCATCCGATAACAATATATATATATATATTTCCACTATGTACGAAGTCGGGGTGAAAATAAAACGGAGATTTTCTCCATATACGACGCCCATTTAATGTCGTGACCATAGTTATTTCCGTAATGGCGTCATCCCGTTACAAAATATGAATTTTCCCCGAAGTCCCTCCAATCTCTGACAAATAAATCGATGCGCTTAAAGTCGATTGCAAGGTATAGAAAAAAAAAAAAAGAAGAAAACACAATGGATCAATTAGCCAAGCAACCATTAATAGCAAGAACGTTGGCGAAAATCAATTCTGGTAGTTCGTGAAACACGACGGTCTACGAGACTGTCACTAAGTTATTGTGGAGTTGAAAAATCATTCGATCGCGAAAGCACATTCGCCGATTTGTTTTAAAAACAACTTGCAAAACAGTAAGATGATACAGTTTGCTGTGATCGCTCACGATAAATCATTACGACAAACAAATTTCTGCTAAATCATTACTTTGTAACAAAATTAGTAGGAAATTTTTTACGAGGTATAAATAGAATTAAGAAGGTGTGTGTGCGCGCGCGTGTGTGTGTGTGTGTCGAGTGGCATCTACAAAACATATTTTATGCAGTCTCTTGCAAATAATTTGCACTGACTGTTACTCGCACGCGATGTTGTAAAATATGATTGATTTGAAGGTAACGCCAAAATTTAATGCAATCGCTGCTATTTCCAAGTTGAAATTGACATTCTTATTTTAACACGCATTCACATATTGTTGTTTGCAACGCTCAGTTTGTTCTAGGAACATCGTCGCGACTGCTTTATTTTCTTCTCCTCTGTTGCTCTGTAATGTATTTTCCAAAAAACGTTCGTGTACGATGTATCTTTTCGACGCACGTAGATGCAAAATGGTGGCAAAAATCGTTGCCGATTACGTTGCGATGGAATCAACAACTGTAAAGTAGAAGTTGCAATAAAAAAAAAAGCACGTAAGAAAAAATTTCCCTATACACACGCGAAAGAGTAACGAACGGTTGTGGTTGCGTTCGATTAGTCCACGAAGTATTGAAACAAAGCTAAACAGAAACAACAATAACGTTATCGAAAAACGTGTACGGAACAGGCGAAATTGTTATTTGCTGACGTACAGGTCGATAACAGTTAATAAAATCCACTTATCCAAAAACTGATCGGACCCTGTGTACGTGCTCTGTAACGAAACAGAAACTCCTAGGAAACAGCTCTCTCGTATTTGCAATGTTATCGTAAACGTCACGGCTATCATCTATTACGATTGCCGATAACTTTTTCGAATTTTTCTTTCTGAATGAACGCCATCCGTACGGCTCCACATTTCCGAAATACTTCGAGACATTTCGCTAAGGTGACATTGTTTCGATTGTCTCGGCCATTTTACATAGCGTACCTTCTAGCTATAACGATATTTAATGTCGCAATGGTACGAGTACCAAAGTGCTTTTGACTCCTCGGTATTTCCATTTCCGTGAATCCTACACGCCTGCGAACACTCACCGCCACAACTTTCTGCGGCGTTAAAAAAAAATGAAAAAATCCGATCTACGTGTTTCAAATAATGTGGCAACACCTATCGGAACATCATGCGAGACGAATGCTGCTCTTCGGACACGAGACCACGTCTCTTTTCTACCTCTTTTGAATCGTATTTATCATTCGTCCCGTGTCGCCGGGAAATATTGGCCCTGGTTTTACCGTATCGCGACGTTTCAACAACGAGAAACGAGGGGAAAAAAAAACTTGCGAAAGAAAGTACAGCCGCACGGTGGTTCGCTGGGGAATTGATATTTCGCTAAATTAATTTTCATTCTATTGCACGCATTACGTAGGAAACTCGTTTATTTTGTGATGTCACGGCTGTGATGTCCGCACGGAAGCGTCATAGCACGTAAACGAGGTCGGTGCATGCACGTCCGTACACCTCTCAACAATCACAAAAACAGAAATTTACTCGCGAGGTTCGGAAGGTTCGTCTAGGCCCGTTCAGAACGAGGCAGCGACGAATAGAGAGAGGGATCAATGGTACAGAGAGCGTCCTTCTTCGCACGGGAACACACAGGAAAGAGAAAGCAGAGCAGGAACACGACGACGACGACGGCGGGATAGAGACAGTGGTGAAAAGAAATTCGACGCGTGTCGAAAGAGGATTTACTCACGGGCGGCGGTTTGATCTTACAAATGCCAGACTTCTCCGCGATCGGTCGTATTTTAGCGATGTAGCCGAGGGGGTCGTGAAACTCCTCGATTGTCGGCTCGAAGACCGGCGCCTCCGGCGGTATAATGAATTCGAAGTCCGAATCACCACGGTCGCAGGCCATGTCTTGGTTGCAACGATAAGTCCCGAAAAAATCCTCACAACCGAAGCTCGTGTCGAACCTCGATACCATGACTTGAATGCCCAACACAGCTTGGACGCGGATAGGTGGCTCACACGCACCTAACGCGGGTGAGGACCTCGCGCCAGCTCCAGCACCGTTACTCAGCTGCTGGACCCGAGATTTTATTTGGAACCGTGTCCTGGTAACCCGTCATCACGAACTGCATTTGTATATCCGGTGGAAAGCGGTTGACAATTAACGCAACATACACGAAACACACGATGCACACAACGTCTACGATATCACGCGGAGCCTCGCACACGAGCAACTGTCCCATTCCCTGAACCATACACCTCTTCTTCCCTCACAACTACGTGAACGTATCTGCTGAAGAAATAATAATGGTTCTCTCCCCACTGAAAGATATATATATATGTATATACTATGCGCACGAGATTCCCATAAGCTAGCAGTATAGAAGATGAAGCGAATTGATAGCGGCTTTGCATGCCAGCGCCGCCAGTTAAGCTACGGGGTACTAACGGAACTAGCGCCATGTTTCGATACGAACTACTTGTACGAACGTTAAAATTATACAAAAAACTGGTTGCAAAAAATGATATTCAGGAAAATAGTGAAGTAAATATGTAAACATAATATAAAGGAAACAGAAGTAATGATTATTGAAGTTCGCAGAGAGTGAATAGTAATTTTAAA